>CM076584.1:221440748-221606729 GCA_034641835.2 Pinus albicaulis | reverse complement strand
GAGTTTTCTGTGAATACATATAGATGAGAGAGGAAGAGCGTTGAAGGAAAGATCATAAATATCAGTCAAGTCAGAGGGGGAGAGGTACTCGAATGCCCATTCTGCTTACTAACCATTGCATTAACTGATTGTACCATTTTAGTAGTTTTTCCTATCTTTGAGGCATATCTGGTGGGTTGGTAATAACTCCAAAGTGTGTTCTTTAAAGATAATTGTGACCGGAGTACTCTGTTTGACCTCTGAGACAAGTAACTGTCATATTTCGGTTCTAAGGCCTCCCATGACTATGCAATAACTACTATGATAGTTTTTAAAGAGGTTCTGTCATCAGGATGGCTGTCATGGTGTCTTTGAAAGGTAAAGTAGACTACACGTGTCCTCACGGGTTGTTGAGAAGGAAATAGCCTCGCTGATGTGTCCTTTGGAGGCTTCTTTGGCTTATTTGTCTCTCTTAAACACTTTAATCACTAATTTAGGCTTTTATTTGTGCTTTAGGCTTCGTTAGGCCTTCTTGGATCATCTTTTGTCTTCATCTGATTGCTGTGTACAGGTGGCTTGCACTGGAGGGTTCTGCTACTCAATCAATGTTCATGAAACACTGATAAAACAATGATAATAAAACCCTGTGAATCCCTTTTTTGCATTGTTTCAGCCTCAATATCGTCATCCTTGGCTTCTGCCACTGGTATATGGCTATGGGAGGGCCTGAAACTTAAATCCACCATTAAAAGTTGCAAATAAACAATAAACAATTATAAAATCCTGCATCTGTGGTTTAACTGCTTCAGAGGGGTTCGACGGAGGTGGAGGAGCATTTGCAGAGGAAGTGCGAATGCGGCGATGGAAGGTAAAACCATGGCGGAGGCGAAAACTAGGGTTTGAATAAGGTTTTGGCGCAGAACATTGGACATGCGGTTTTGGAAAACCTGGGATGGTTTTTGCGTAGGGTCTGGGCGGTAAGGAGTAAGGAACTGGGGGAACGCGATACAGGCCAGTGGTTGATGCGTGTCCACGGGAAAACCGCCTATTTCGCGTTGAAAATGGGGTTTAGACCGTTATGGAGAAACGGGTGCGGAGATGACTATGGGTCGTCGGATCTGGGGGGTGGCCAGATCAATGGTGGAGATTTGAATGGAAGCACGATGAAAGGCCCAACACGGTCGGGTGGGACCGGAGGGATTATATGGGAGAAGAGTGGATACGCATAGTGGGGGCACTTGGGGGTATGGACAAGTTTGCGGGCCAGGTGCCTCCGTAGTGAATATGGACCGTTGGATGAAGATCTTCCACAGTCAAAAGAGTCAACTGCATGGGAACTCATATTGTTACCCTGAGTGTTGAAAGTGTTCGCGGGTGGAAGAAAAGGGGAATCAATGCGAGCCATTGGATCGGGGAAATGGATGGCAGAGATTAACTCAGAGGATGGCCGATGGGAAAGGCAAGTGCGATGTGCCGATGGCCGATGGGAAAGGCAAGTGCGATGGCCGATGGAGGACCATTGGATCTAGAACGAGATCAACGGCTAAGATTCGATTGGGGCTTCGCATATAGGCAGTGAAGAGGATCCGGGGACAAGGGAACTGGGATCGCCGAGGAGCGATGCGCCGATGCGATGGAGTGGGGAGGGTGATGGCCGTTGGATCTTGGGGAATGGACAGTCCAGATTAAATCAGGACTTCACCGAACTAAATGACTGGGGCAAAGGACAGTGGGACGGCAAAACAACGCCAACCGTTGGATCTGGGGGAGCCAGATCAACGGTCCAAAATGCATCGGTGGGGAGGCTTTGGTAAGTGCCGATCGGGAGGAACACTGGCAACGCGATGGAGCGAGGACCGTTGGATCTTGCGAGATCAACGACTCAGATCCTATTGGTGGGGGAAACATAAAGAAGCGGAAGGAAAGGGAAAAGCGAAGTACGATGCGATGAAACAATGTGGTGGAGCGATGCGATGTGCCAATGGGCTTAGCGCTTGATTACAGGGCTGGGTCATACGGCGGAAATGGGGCCAGGGGCTTAAGCGAAAGGCGCTTAAGGCCTAAATTCAAAAGGTCGGGAAATAGACCGAAATGGGGTTTTTTGACCTTTATGAGGGGTTCCAACAGGTATAAGAAAGGGGTTTTAAACCTTATAAGAGGGATTTTACAAGGTTTAAAGGGATTTTTGAGGAAATGAAGTATAATGAAAAAGGAAAAAAAGGGATTAGAAAAGAGGAAAGTGGCCTTTTTAGGTAAAATGATAAAATGGGTGGAATGAAGAAAAAGGAGGTTTTGAAATATTTCTTTATATACCAGCAGGCTCTCTTTGAAAGATATTTTGTGGAAACAACAGTGAAGATGATTTGTAAGATAAAAGACACCGAGAAGGCTTCAAGAACTAGCAATTTTCCATGAAGATTGCTTCTTGAAGGCTTAAGAACATATTTAGCCATCATTTGCTGTGACAAAATTTACTGATGGCTAACACCTAGACTCAAATGGTTTTGGGAAAACATCCCCAAATTTGTATGTTGGCAACTCTGGTTGTCAAAGAATTATTCCATGTTTAAGAATTTTATCCTAGTACTTAGATAGATAGCCATGACATATTTAACTATGTGTGCCAAATTTGGGAGCCTAAACTTAGGAAAACTAAGACCAAAATTCAGACACCTTGGAACAATATTGGTTGGCCAAGTTTATGGTTCTAGTGCACAAAAACACAACAAATGCAAGCAAATAAAAAAAAATTGAGTGAAGTTGGGCACTTATATTAACAAATCAAGAAATTTTTGAATGGAAGAAGCCAAATGATGGTTAGATACTTCACTTCGATGGAAAAGTACGCATGGGGTATAGGAAACATGACCAACACCTAAGAATAAATGCATGGTCTATTGCAAGGATTTATTCTATTCAAAACCATATAAGTAACAAATATTAGTACTTTGAGGGATTCTCTCATCACTATACAATACTTAAACAAAGGAACTTAGTTGAGAGACAACTACTTGGAGAACATTCTAAAGAGAAATAAATGGCTTCTGGATGAAATTCCATAGAAAAATTTCTTCCATATCCTAAGAAGTCAAAACCTATAAGTTGATTGAAGTGGCAATCAAGCATGCCAACTCCAGGAAGTGAAATTAGAAATCAATGGATATGTAGGGTGGTGGCCTCTACCTTAACCTCAATGACCTCAATATGATTAAGAAGGCTACATGACTTATATTAAAAACAAAAATTTCATTAGCAAAGAGCCTATCATAAAAGGATTATTATTACATTAAGGAATCATAGGAAAAACTATGATGGGGCCTAGACAATAGTCATGGAAACTTGATTTTATTTTAAGGTTGAAAATGAGGTAATTTGGAAGCTATTGCAAGGATGGAGCATGCTTCGACAACCAAAGTGAAATATCAGTGAAAGACCTCCACATCAAGCATTGATTTCAATTCATAGCAAGGAACTTATGAAGGGTGATGTTGTATTAAATCTTCTTGCATGTGGGATTGGGGATTAGGTAAATAAATATATGGATAATAAGTTCCATAGGCT
Source organism: Pinus albicaulis (assembly GCA_034641835.2). Taxonomy (NCBI): domain Eukaryota; kingdom Viridiplantae; phylum Streptophyta; class Pinopsida; order Pinales; family Pinaceae; genus Pinus; species Pinus albicaulis. Next base: position 221,603,189 of record CM076584.1, on the reverse strand, counting down.
TAAAGGGATTTCATTTGAGGTCTCCATTTGAAAAAAAATCAATGCAATTTGTAGCTAATTCCATGGTGAACATGAAGATGCTATAATGGTGAAACTCTATTTTTAATATGTAGCCCTAAATTCAAGGTTAATTCAACCTACTATAATGAGTTGGAGATTGGAAAAACGTCTAAATGCAACACGCTTTGCCTTCTAGGTAAACTAGTTCCTAACTACAAGTTAGTTCGAAATATGTGGAGAGCTAATTCACAGTAATGACTAGGCTTGACCTCTTACGCGATATCCTAGAAATAAGTTTGCTATAGGTGAGTTTAGTAATGTACTTCAACATTGCTTGATAATTATTGGTGAAAATATAGGCTCTAGTTTGCATGATTGTATGACTAAATTGTGAAATAATTTTGCAAATAAGTGTGAAAAAGAAGTCAATATTAAGGGATTATGTGTCTCTGGATTGAGCATCATCGAGATTTACATGCCAACTTGGGGGACAAGTAGTTTTACCTCCTGGGACTCGTGGAGCACAATCCTGTCGGAATTTTCACTAGAAGAGAGAAAGAACCTAGAGGGTGGGTGAATTTGTGTGATGCATCAAAGAAAAATATGAATACAAAGAGGGGAGGCCAAATTGGAACAATGAGCACCAGAAGTTGTGCATTTCATCTTAATTGCAGTTGTAATGAGTAGGTAAATCAATCGATGAAGAAACTATATGTACTCCAGTTAGACTTGATAGTGATGAATTTGAAGCTCGAAAAGAAAATGATGACAAGTGTACAAGAATTGGAGTAGATTTCGACCTTGAAAGCCAATTTAGCCAGGAAACAAGAAAAATATGGTAGCCCCTTACTAAGGTATATCTCCACAAAAATTATGGAAAAGGAAAAGAGGTCATTATTTGTTCTCTCGAGATCCATTTTTAAAATTTTTCCACTGTATTTCCTATGGATTCAAGAAATTTTTGATTCCAAATATGTAGAGGGATGTTTGGAATACCTGCCCATACATGCATGGTTGTGACCACCATAGTTGTGGCATCAAAACCAAAGAATCATGGAGTGATAAATAAACCAACTCTACCCCAAAACCACAGTCCTTCATTTTGAACATAACCCAAATCCTTTTGTGTTTCAAATTGTACTATGAAAAATCATTTAGAACATAGAAACATGTAACAATTTGTTTTCCAAGTGGTGAACACACACTGAAATAAAGTATACGGTTTTTTCCAGACCATTGAATCTACAAATAATGGCTTTATATTGAATGTAATATCCCAAAATAGGGAAATTCTACAATTTTAGGAATATCTTATAGTATTCCTAAATTGGAGCTCCAAAAATACATGAGAAAAAATGAAATACTGCAGAAAATTATCTCATGAAATGTGTCTTGAACATCCTTCCATTAGATTATGAACACATCAGCAAAAATATGCCTTTATACATTGTCTCCTAGTGGGGAAAAGTAGCAAAATAGACCCCAAAAATGTTATTCCCAGGTAACTGGGTTATAACTAGGGGAAATAACGGTTTTATCCCTTAGCATATAGATAAGGACCTCACATACAAAGGGGGATAAAAAAGAAATCCATTTTGATATGTTAAACAGGTCTCTCGACCTTACAATGTCTTAGAAACACCCAAATCCCATGGCATTTGATTATGCAGAAAATACTGAAGCATGTACAACGTTAATCCATGAGGGTTTCTACAACATTACGATAGAAAAACATAGATCTAGAGATTTATGGCACAATATGCTAAGAAAACAGAGATCTGACCTCCTTATTGCATTATAGAGATAACCCGATCAAGGTTTCTTGAGACACATGTACAAAAAGAGAAGATCTGATTTGTTCAGCTAAGAAATAATGCAGTCTCACTGCAACATGACATGAATGTGGTTTAATGATACAAATAGGGATAAATATCCCTTCCTCTAGCTTTCTGGGAGAAGGGCTAGCCCTTTCCCTGGGAAACTAGCCCCAAAACAAGGGTTAAAACCCTGCTGCAGCAACTCTCTGATAAAGGATGTAGTTCCTGCAAGGGACTGTGTTGTAGAAGAGAAAAGGTTCTTTGGCCTGCTGCCAAGATAGGAAATAAGCTCATAATTCTCCTTTACTGATCTCTCAAGAGAAGGAAGGAACCCTCTACTGAGAAACAGACTCGGGAGTGGAATGATCAATCTTCCACTGCAACACCCTGCAACACAACATTACACTGCTACAGAAATAACGCTGTGAATGAAGATTGCTGCCTGGCCTTGTTAGCTCCCCGTAATCAGCAAGATTGGCAAAAGTCCGACTGCAGGGAGAAACATCATTTCAACCACTTTGGGATTCTAGGATCTAGCCCTCCTGAATCCGGAGAGGGATCTGTTCAATAAAATGCAAAGATGGATTTATATTTGAGGTTTTGGGTAATGATATTAGGCTAGTTATGAAGGCTGAGGGTTTTGTTTTGTTTTGGATGGTTGAGCATGATTATTATTTGAGGGGAAAGTTCTAAATGCAAAGAGTTTCAAAGGTGAGAAGTTGCAAGCAAATAGATCAAGCTTTGGCCAAAAAGATAGATAATTGCAGGTTTTAGTCCATTGTGCTATGGAGTCATAATAGGGTTTAATTGAAATAAAAAGGGGCAAGAGTGGTCCATGGGGCAAGTCATCTATGTCTAAGGATCTCTTTAAAGTTTGATTTATGGAATGAAATGATACAACAAGAAGGGGATTTAAACAAATGAAGAGCAAAGAGCAGCCCAAGATCTGGTAAGTACTTTGAAACTATCCAGCATTTGACATACACTTAAGAAAAACATAAAAGAAATCCAGGATCTGGTAAGTACTTCGAAACTAGCCAACCTTTGATATAATTTCAATAGAAAAACATTTTAAAGACAAAGGGAGACTTAAAGGCTACTGTTGGAGAAGAAACTAGCGGGTAGGGCTCACCACAAAACCACTCCTAGCTCTGCTTTACTTGGTAAAATTTTAAGACAACATAAAGATAACAAAGAATTGTCTAAGATTTGGTAATTACTTTGAAACTAGCCAGCTTTCAACACATTCCAAGGGAAACTTTCAGATAGTCTTTGGGGATAAAACTAGGACCAGGGCTCACCATATCTTCCTTAGTTCCTCTCTACTTAACATAAACTGAAAATAACATTTAAGAATAACATTTATCTAAACAGTAGGACGAGGGAACACCAACATTCCTAACTGCTCAAACTGAATTAAATCATTCCTAAATAACACAATTTGGAAGAAAACATGAAGATAAAGCTTATCAGTCAGAGAAGGGTACTGATATACAGTAAATCCTAACTCTATGCTTGCTGTTCTTTATCAGAGAATATGGACAAAATGAAAATAGAAATAAAATAACAATTTACAATAAGAAAAACATCACCGTTGACATAGACCAGGATCCCATAAATCAGCTTGTATTGATGCTCCAAACCAGTTACATCTTTAAGCCCAATGTTTCAGCTCAACAATCATCTACACTTCCCAGATTAACTTATATATCACAAGCAGAGCTCCAAGAGCCAGTGAACACTATTTACAAGTAGAATTCTCAAAGCTCAAGTATATTTCAAAGTTCAGCAACCAACATTTTCTCATCTTCTACAGAAGTATTTATAAAAGAATGAGGAGGTGAGATCTGATAAAAGGTCTCCAAGGGTATTTAATACAGTCTTTAAGGCTTTTCAGCCTTTGAGGGGCTCGATGAAGAAGCTTACATATGTGTCCTCTGTATTAAGTGTTTTACATTAAGAATTAAGCTCGGTGAGCTTATGTTGACTTTTAAGGCTCTATGTTATGTTGTAGTAACTCTGCTGATATTTTTGTCATTAAATTCCTTTAGCAGAATTAATTGTTTGGCTGCGCTGAGGAAAATATTTGAGATTCTGATAATAACTTCAGCCTCTATTTGAATGCTTGTGGCTACAGGTGGAAATGGGTAGCTGAGAGGAATCAATTTGCCTCAGTTGTGGTGGTGGAGGCCTTTCTGTCTGATAAACACTTATGATTTTCTTTGACTGTGTTTTAATTTGGAGGATTAGGCTTTTGATAATCAATATTAGCCGTAATCCCCACAAATTGGTCTTCAATATTCTGTTCTGCTGTATTTTGTCTTCGACACTAATACTCTTTTGTTTTTATTTCATTCTCTGTGTCTTGTTGATGTGCAGTGCTGTGCAGGGCTCACAAGGCATCAATGCCCATGAAGCATCGATGAGACGTGGAGTTTGAACCCTGCGAATGGTTTCCTTTTATGAATCAAAGACACGGGAATCGTCATTCCCATTCTTCGGCCTTTCTTTAACACAATGGATAAGCCATAAAACACCTGCAAAATACAAAACTAATTAAAAAATCCTGCGTTATTGGGTTTCACTACTTTAGAGGGTGTGGGGAGGAGCGTGGCCGTTGGATGGCATCATCCAATGGTGTAGATCCGTTTAAAGGAGGTCAAAAAAGGAGAGCAGAGGGATAAAATAAGTCAGATTCGTCGATAGCGCATAGATCGACGATCAGGATTGAACGGGAGAGAATAAAGTGAGGGAGTCACTTTATAAAGAAATGGAAAAAATTCGATGAGATAAGGTTAAAAACCTTTGTTAGGAGGAGAAAATGGTTAAAAATAAAGTTGGAGGGTTAGGATGAATACAAGTCGTCAGATGGGATCAACCCATGCGATCAACGGTAGAGATTACGCATTGAAAACCTTCGGCGAGGGTGGAGGGCGATAATGTAAGGCCTGATCAGATCTGGGCCGTTGATCTACAAAGATCAACGACAGAGAGCACGCGCGATGAATTACAAAGGAAAGAGGGAAAGCGGTTTCGGGTTGCAAAACAATGGTTTTCGTGCGGCAAAAGGGTGGGCAGGCGGTATTGGCTTTTTGAACGTGATATGCATCAAAGGCCACCACGTGGATTTTAAATACCGCCCATATCGCGTGACCTTTGAGAAATTAAACTTTGCGTTGAAATTTACCCGACTTGGAACGAGGGCCGTTGGATCTGGGGCCTCAGACCTGACGGTGGAGAATGAGCGCGAATTTGGGAAGATGCGCAAGTGGAAAGAGAGTGGGCGGTTTTATTCTGGGCCATAACATCTGAGATGAACGACAGAGATTGGTTCTAGAGGGGGGCAAGACCCACAGGGGTCGGGCTCAACGGGGTTAATATGAGCCGTCAGATAGAACAAATCAACGGTCACGATCGAGACTGGGATATGAACGAAATAATATAATGGCGGAAGACGGGTTAATGAGGATCGTTGATCTGCAGAGATCAACGGTCGGGATTGGTCAGAAAAACATTAGAACAAGAGGCGCATGGATTATAACCAAAGTCGGGGAAAATGATCTGGACCGTCTGATCTGGACACGTGGATGGCCCAGATGCAATCGGGGCTCGGTGATCGGCAGGGAGAAAAACTTGAAGTGCAATGGAGCGATTGATCATGGACCGTCGATCTGCTGATCAGATCGACGGTGGGGAACTCATCGAAGGTTGACCAATTGGGGTGGCTTTATGTCTATCGCGCTCAATCAACAATTTTGCAATGCGATCATGTGCTGCTCGTTGATCGTCTTTAGATTGAAGATCAATATTGTTTCTAAACTCGCACTGGCGGAAACCCCTTATAATACATGAAAATCAAAATTTAATGGAAAAAGCAAAGGTTTCATGGTATGGGCGGGGTATATATATGACATGGTTAAGTGCCCGTCTGCGGGGCCTTGGTCTTTATAAAATTTAATATGCCCGGGGCATATATAAAAGGGCCAATCGCAATCGGAGCCTTGGGCTTGGTCTTTCAATCTAACCATTCGAAATTCCTCCAATGCGATTAAGCGCTTCGGGACTTTTAACCTTTGGTCCCGGGCATGAGTTATATGAATAAAGCGGAGGGCGGAGTTTATGAAAAAGGGGCTCAATCGCATCAGAGAAACGATGTGGGTCTTTCAATCTACCCATTTTTTATATTAAAAACATCGCTCCGGTGCGTTTTAGACCAAAACATTAGGTAAGAGTGGGTTTATAACAAAAGGCTAATCGCATCAGAACTTTTGTTTAACATAATCAAACAGAATTGCGCACTTTGGATTTTCTCTGATGCGATAAGCGCCAAAAGGTTTAGCGCTTGATTCCAGCACCAAGGCATATGGTGGGGAAGTGGTTAGGACTTAGCCCAAAGGGGCTTAAGCTCATAGTCAAAATACTTGTTTTTTATGATATTTTCAAGATTTTTAGATGGATTTGGGGGTTTCGGTATAGTTTAAAAATGAGTTTTAAACTATGTAAAGATGATTTTCATGAAAGGAAGAAGGGAAATCATGAAAAATAGAGGAATTTCATGGGGGAAAATGAAGGTTAGTTTTCAAGTAAAGAAGGGGAAAAATGGGATTTTGCAGCAGTATTTTCTCTATGAAATCAACAGAATTTCAGAGTTTGAAATGGAAACAACAGTGAAGATTTAAACAAGGGGTATGATGTCTTCATGAGTCTTCAAGAGATAATAATTTTATCAATAAATTTTTTTATTGAAGACTCCAAAAAATTATTTAGCCACCTTTTGATATAACAAATTTTATAGGTGGCTAATAGGCCTCAAGCCTAGATGTGGAAAAAATCAGTACAATACTCTCCCAAGGTACCTCTCAAGGGAAGAGGTGGGATTCTCGCTCTGGAACACCCAGTTCAACAACACTGCAACCCTGCTAAATAGCAAGAGGAAGCCAAAAGTCTAAACATACCAAATAATAATATAACATAACATGAATGGAAAAGGCTTCCATCCTCTACATATAGAGCAAGTGAACCTCTTCTCATTGGGTCCCATCCACATTTTCCTCCAAGCTCATGCAAGTTGTCCTCTACCAAATCTGCACTGTTCATCAAGGAGATGCAATGTATCTAGACAACATGTGCTGAGTTGGTCAAAGATGACTGAATCGCATGATATATTTCTTGTTCACACCTAAATGTGCTCCTTTTAGCTGCTTATTCTTCCTCTTTTCACATGAGGAATGTTATTCTTCCTGTCAATGGGCCTCCCTACCAATTTATTCATTTATCTAAAGATAAAATCAACTATAATATTCCATTTAGATGAGGTCTAAATTTTGGGAATATTACATTCAATAATAAAAAAAATGGAAGATAGCTCTAGGTTTTCGATCTCCATGGATGGAGCTTGTTCAATTTTGTCCACTATGTAGGGTACTGGAATATTTTGGCTCATATTTGTAGGTGTAATAGCCTTCTGTTGGCTTGATGGGTCCTGACCCAGGTTCAAAGTTTATGGATAAACCAATAAACCCTCCAACTACTGGCCCTTTCGGTAATGACCTGCATGCACAAATCAAAGTTTCACTCGAAGCAGTATGGGGGGGGGGGGTGCTGGAACCAGTTTTCCGCACCCTGAGGGAGAAAATAATGAGGTGGTCCTCAAAAAATTGAATGCAAACCTATATCAATTGTAAACAGATGTGTGCAAAAATATATAGCAGAATCACATAGAATATGTAGTCTTTAACATAATAAAACAGAGTTGTTGTTCGCCTTAGCGCAGATAAAGTATAACATACACAGATCCAGATCTAAACAATGTTCAATTACTTAACTAGATTCATAAACCATCCATGAACATGCATATTCCTAACAGACTTCCATTTGCGCGATAATGACATAAAACAATGTGATCTCAACATAGCATAAACATCAACTAACTCGGACCAATAACATAAGAAGTTAGCCAAAATATGTCATTTTTTTTAGCTTCAGATCTGTTCAATACATCGGACTTTAAATACATCAAATTTCCCTTACAAAACCCTTTCACACACACAACCAATGGAGTCCGCACACAACTAGGACTAGGTCTTCACACACATAGCCAGCAGGAGCCTTTCAACCCAACCCAGACAGCCCTTGTAACATATTATAGACGCATAAAATTATTAAACATCAATAATTCATGAAATTAACTTAGAACTTGGACTCGATCTATATATTTATATTCTCCTAGCACGCAAATACTATGGTCTCAAACCATGATTTGAGGCCCACAATTTACCCTTAAGCCCAATTACATCAAAATTAGGGACTTTCATCCACCTGCTGTGGCCCTATAATTTATAATATTGGCAAGAATAATCGATAGAGGACAACATAAAACCACTTTGGAATCCGGGACCTAGCCTTCCTAGACTTAGAGAGGGCTCTCTCAATTTATGATTTAATTTGTCCTTAATATTATGAATTCTGATGTTAGGCTAGTTACAATGAAGGTGGTATTGGTGGTTTTGATTGATTTTTGTTGGTTGGATGAGCAGGTCTAAAGAGGCTAATCCATTAGGATATGGAGTCGGAAAAGGCTAGATTGTGCATCAACTTTTTGAGGGCATTCACATGGAAAGATAATTATGCAGACTGGATCTTACTGGTAGTGTGAATTATGAAATGGAAGAATGCAGTGAGTTCAGTAATAGCTAAAGAGAAATTAAGAATTATTTAACTATACTTCAGAAGAAAACATTAAGATAGTAAACACAGACAGAATTAAGGTGCTCTCTCAGCAAATCTTAATCTAAAATTTATTTTTTACAATTAGATAAATCGATGCACAACATGAAAGACAAAGAAAACATTAACACAGAAAGAAAAACATCACCATTAACATAGCTCAATAATCCTATGAATAGTCCTTATTATTGATGCCCAACTCAAAAAACGACAGTGATCCAATACAGAAGTTCTTACAATACAAGGTCAAATCTACCAACCAACATTGTTATTGCCAAGGTATGCAGTATTTAACTAACAATTACATCGGTTTCCCTAACTTAATTCGACAAGCTTCATTAATTACAATTAAACTAAAACCAGACAAGTGTGGCCATGCAAGGCCTGAACAAAAAATATCTGACAAAACACCGCCTATAGAATTAACTCAGTTGGCTTTTCATGAGTTCAAAAAACTTCAACAGCTCTTCGTGAATCAGAAAGTAGGCTGAAGGTGGCTAAGGTGGTCACGAAGAGACAATGCTGGGTGGCTCTCACATTTGGCTCTACTTTTTGGGCCACCTCTACTGGATCATTAAAGATGATGCAATGTTGAACTGCTAATCAATCGGTGGCTATGCCAATGTGTCTACTTCCTTTTCCGTTTCTTATTTTGTATCATAACAGTTCTATACAAACTCCTTTTTCCCGACTTGACCCATGGTGTTTATCTCCTTATTAGTGTGACATTAAGCTTACTCTGCCCTTTTCTCTTTTCCAGATCTTATTATACCCAATTTCTTCTGTCGTGTTTAGCCCTTTTCTTCATAAAATAGCGTAAAACCTCCTACACTCGGATTTGAAATCCTTTACGCTTTAGCATTGACCTGCATCGCGTCCGCTTCATTATCTCACTTTGCACTTTGATGCTCCAAAATAATTCTTTAGCGCTTATCCTCCTGAGCTTGCGAATTGCGATATGTGATTGGGTCCTACCAATATCGCATCGGGAAGTTTATAGGATTCAAAAATTAAGTTATGAATGGTTTTTTTGTGAAATTGCAATGTGAAAAGTCAAGGAAGGGATCAATGGGATAAAGGTTGCAAGTGGAATTTGTGATGCGATATATCACAATAAAAAAATTTTAAATTATCGCAAATCACAAAATCGGGGATCGGGAAAATGAGGTAAGTCATAACATTTGCAATATGCAAGGGCGATGCTGACGGGGCAGGGAAATGGGTCCCATTTGTTATCGCAATCGAAGTTAGAAGCGACAAACGGGAATGTGAAAAGGTAAGTAAAAGTGCGAAGTTACGATGCGATGAAAATGTAAAGGGCCAGGGGGATCAAGGTTTGTTGCTATATATATATATATATCAAAGGCCTAATGCGGGGAGGGGGCGGAGCTGAAATGGATGTGTTGGGACTAGTGTAGGACTTAGGATAAAATGGAAATGGGTGTTTTAGGGATTTTTAGGAACAAAGGGAATTAGTGTCTTCGGGACTTAGGATAAAAGCTAAGGCATAAAGTATTCCTTAATAATTTTGAATGCAGTTCTAATCCTAAACTTTGGAACATAACCCTGCTCCAATACTTGGAGCATAAACACTCTTTTCTATGGATCTTCTTCTTCAACCATAGGAAACAAAAATGCAATTTTTAGATTGTACATTGTAGAATAAACTTTACATTTTCCTTTCCTTCTTTCTCCATATCCTTTCTACCTACCCACACTACAAATATAAAATTTTTCTTCTTTGGTAGGGTTCATTTATACTTGCAGACCCTGAAACATTTTCTTTTGAATTTCTGACCTAACCCCTATCCCTTATTTCTCCTCTTGGCTGAGATTAGGCTGTTGAACCAATTTCATTTCTACCTAGTCTACTGATATGCCAAGATTAAACAATTTGGAAAATCTTCATTTTCCAACCTATCAGCAAAAAATTCAAAATTTTACAATCATGCTTAAACCATACGATTGAACAAACATTTATGAGGAGTAGTGGAATTTTTATTTGCAACACTTTTAGAACTATTCATTTTTTGTGGGGTTTTATTTTCTTTTTTTTTACACCCTCTTTTTCTTATTTTTGTTTCTTTTCGATTCTTTGGAATTTTTTTGAGTATATATATATATATATATACACACACACACACAATATGAAAATCTACAAGGAAAAAATATTTAGTCACCTTGTGATACTGTAAATTACAGGACTCTAATAGTGGCTTCAGCTGGGGATGGCACTTCTTCTCAGGGAAGTGTCAAGAACACCAAGACCAGTAGCCTTGTCTACTCTTTCTACAATGATTTCCATGAACTTTTCCCTTGCTATTTTTATGAATCTATCTTGCAGTTTTCTGCAGAAAAGGTGGCTGTTGAGGTATAAAAGGTATGTTTTTAACAACTATTTATCCTACTTTTATTATCACTCTGGGAACAACTTTTTGTTTCAAGAGTGTACTCTGTTTGAGACTGCAATTTAGCTAAGAGTAATGCTATGAGAGATGTAGTGTAGTATTCTAGATACAAGAGTAAACGGATGCTTGTAAAGAAATCTAATTACAATAACATGAATGCAAATACTCTGAAATCTTAACTATTCACTCTGCAAAGCTTCAATCAAGGATATAGTAGCAATAACTCATTCCTTTAGAAAACGATGCAACTGAAATCAAATTAGGACAAAGAAATTAATCTGGGAACTTGGAAGCAATAACCAATGTTCTCTATAGTTGACAGTCCTGCTATTTAAGTAATCAAGGTGAAATCGAAATTGAACTACTTTCCGTTGAAAATAAACTAACAAGAATTTCTAAAAGCAATAATTGGAAAGGAAAAACAATTTGTAATCTATATGCCTACACAAAAAACCGTAAATAAACAATCTCTCTGCAATCTGAAACTAACGAATTAGAAATTAACATCAAACAGTAATTGAACAACAAACATGAACTTAAAAAAATCAGATAACAAGTCTTCTTAAACTCCAACCTTGTCGACAACAAACGCTATTAGGTAATCAATCGAAATGAACAATAATCCAATGGAACATCAAATAGAGCTAAGTATAGAACAACAAAGATTTATAAGTGATAGCAAGATGAATAAGACAGTAATCACAATCCTTGCTAAAATAGAACATCAATGCAATCCATTAGCGCACACAGCAATCTAGTACTCAATTCAACAGTAATTAAGTAACTCTGTAATCGTAATGAAACCAAATGCAATCATCACACGACAGTAATCAAAGGATAGAAATACAAACAGCAGAACGATTCCACCAGGGTCGGGCCCTTAGCACCAATGAAAAACTTCTGGGTTACTTCAGAGCTTGAAAGATGAAATGAAACGCACCTTTGTATTAATTGAACATAAAAGTGTTCCAGTGACCACTCTCTGATCACGAAAGTCAATAAAACACAATATTACAAAAGGAATGTTTTTAATCAAATGATCCGACCCTTACAATCTCTAAAGGCATTGCCTTATATAACAAACTTGATGGACAAGACAAGGAACAAGATAAGGTTTGAACAGTGATCCCTCAGGATCGAAGGATCCTAAGGGATTCACTTCTCTTCTTTCTTTGGCTGTCACTTGATTTCCTTTGACCGAAGCCGAGCTGTCTCCTGCCTTCTCTTAGCAATGTGTTTGGATTTCCTTGTCTTTGGCAGGATTTGGTCCAATGCTGGAGGAACAACAGTTGCTCTTGCTTTAGCCTCGCCTCTGGTATAGTTGTTCACCTCACCTGATTCCTATTTTTAGCAATAAAAGGCAGTTTTTAGTTACATTTTACAATAAACATAAATCTTTACAATTCTACTACAATTCTTTTAATAAGTCACCTTTCTAAAGTAAAAAGAATTATGTTTAATGTAAAATAATGGGAAAACACATAGTGAATTCATACCTTTTCCACTGCTCAACATACCCCCCTTCTTACCCTTTTTCATGTCCTCATGAAAACCATAGTTTACATGCAAAGCAGTTAAAGAATAAGCTGGAGAAGGTTTTTCATCAAAAGGCCTAAAACCATGCATTGCAGCTAATGCTTTGAAGACATGCCCTGTCTGTCCTTCGGGTATTTCATAAATGGATTTATAATATATAGTAGGATACCATGAAATGGGGCTTCGAAACCTACACCCTAGCCAGAATGGGCCTTCCCTTAAAATGAGGTTGCTATAGAGAACCAAGCCGTCTGCAGCTAATCCAAAATTTTTATAGTTAAATGGTTCTCTATTTTGAACATTCCGATTGGAAATTCCCCATCGGACCTTAGTTTCTATGTAGGCCTAGTTTCTAATAGATAGGAAATAGTCAATCCCATTCAAGACAATTGCTTTATGGACAGGCCCCAATGCTTGGATAACACCTTCTCTTGTCATAAAATTCTTCTGCCTAGCCCATAATTGTAATGGGTGCTTAGGTTCACTCCTAACCCACAAGTATAACTCATTTTCCTACCTTTGAAAAACTTTATAGGCTTTGAGCCATTTTAACTAATTAACAACAAAAGAAATAAATTCTTGGTATTGGATGTCATCCACAAAAGGGCTGGGATTTGTATCACTATCATTTTCCAATATGAGATTATGCAAATAGAACTCACACAGGAGACGCTCTACCTTTACCCCATAGAGTTTGCAGCATGTTACAAAATCATCTATAGTGTTTAACTCTATAGATTTTCCTACCCTAACTGCTTTAATCTTTAACTGTAAATATGTCTCTAATAAAAATAAAGCATAATTCTTGGCAGGGCATCTACAAGCTAAAACATCTGTGTATAATGAGCAGAGAGTGTCCATTCGATTTTGGGCTAATTTTAATTGATTCATTACCTTTTCAGCCTTCTCCTCTGCCTTTCGACATTTCTCATGGGCTTCAGCCTCTGTTGCATGGATGATCTTCATCTGCTGTTGCAACTCCTGATATTTTCTTCTAAGAACAGTGTCTTCTTCAAGTTTTTCCCTTTCATGACGAGCCTGTGCTAACTCCTCTTGGAGTCTGGCTAATGTAGGGTCACTAAAAGTGTTTTGACTACAGGCTTGCACATTTTCATTTGAGGTTTCTCCATCTGGAACAACTGCCTGCTGTTCCATATCTTCATGGTTAGGCTCAGCCATAGTCTCTGCAACTTGGGGCTTTATTTTAGTGGCCACTTTCCTCTTTTTCAAGGCTCGTTTGGGCATTTGTTTCATTTTAAGAACCCTAATGGTCTGCCTAAGTTATTCCACTAGTATCTGAAGCTTCAACTATTCCCTCCGAATTTTTTCAAGCTCAGTTACTTTATTCCTTTTTCTTGATGGAACAGTTGTTCCTTTTCCTGGACCCAATTTCTCAGCGGGGTGTTTCTCCTCATCAGCTGTGCCTTCAGTTGGGATTGCTTCTTTGTTTTCTTATTGGGGCACTTCTTCAGTGTTCATATGCCCTTGGCTGAATTCTACAGGGGTTATACCCTCAATTGACTCTGCAATTCTCTGAGAATTTTCAGTTTGGAACACTACTCCAGTGTTCTCCTTTTCTTGTCCATACTTCTCAAGGGAAGCAACCCCAGCTGATTCTACCATTTCGTCAGGGTTTGCTCCTTCTGTTTCATCTGCCATTCCCTCAACCGTTCCTTTATTGACAACAGATTGCTCCTGCAATTGGTTGATATCAACATTAAGGTCTAGTGGGCTGTGAGGCTGCACATATTCACTCATATTGGCCAAAATTTGGGCCAATTGGTATTCTTTCAAAGGGCTTCGTGGTGAAATTGCAGTAGTGTTTTCGGGAGGCTCTATTCCTTATCTTTCACTGCTGTGATTATCTTCGTCCTCCTCGTAGATATGGTAACTACCTTCTTCCTCATCAGAGTAGCGAATTTCTCCCTCTACACTAGTATGAGGACTTCCTTCTCCTTCCTCAATTTCCTCTTCTTCATCGTTTCATTCTCTTGCGCTGCTTTGTTTCTCACCACTGGTGTGGTGACTCATTTTTTCTTCATCCTCATCAATATGGGGACTCCCTCCTTCCAATTGTGGAGGCTGCTCATCCTCTGAGCTGGGAAATTCCAAGGGCTGACTACTGCTACCCGGAAGGCCTTCTATCATTCCCCTACTTCTTTTTGAATGGGAGGACTATCTATGTTTTGATGGCTCAGCTACTGAGCTAGCCATTCTCTTTTGTTTTGGGGCAGGTAAGGCTAATCCTCCATCAATAGAAAATATCAATTCTTCCCAACTGGTCTGTTGTTGGGCAAGACTATGACTTACTATTAATCTGATTAGGAAATGGTGGCTTACCACCATGTCTGTGTGCTGAGCTTTTCTTATACTATGGGCAACATCATGCAGTAAGGAATTTAAAAATGCAAGAAAATTTATAGTACCTTTTTTCTTTAATACTGCCAATAACTTAAGGTGGCGAAGTCTTACCACATCTTTCCTTCCATCGCATGTTATATAGGCCTACACTACCTTTTCCAATTCCATCCATGGTTCTCCCAATGATCCCGACTGAACTCCTTTGCCTTTGACGACCAATGTCTGTCCTTCTTCTTGGAAAATATTCATGGCTTCTTGAAGCCTGACCTTCTTATGAGTCCATACGGTTCCTTGCGCTGGTAGACCAGAAACCTCTGCAATTATTCCATCTGTTACTACTATCTGTCTTCCTCTAACCATGGAGTATCCTTCCTACAAATTCTGTAGAAACTCGGTAGCCATTGTTTCATGGGGTTGTTGTAGCCTTGTGAAGTATGTAATCCATCCCAATTTTTCCAGAATCTCTCGTGCAACATCAGAAACAACTAGCACTTGCGGCTCGCTACGAATTGGTCGACCTCCCATCTTCTCTACACACTGTTACTTCTTTCCAAACACACAATAATGTAATGGAACAACACAACACGGTGAATTGGAATAATATCGTTAAGTTTTTGTTATTCCCTAGAATGTAGGGATTTGATTTGCGTACAGGTAAACAAAAAGTATAGGGATTTGATCTACATGCAACGATTAAGAGGCATCTGCACCCCCCTGGAGGATGATAGGTCGTCTTCGACCATCAAATAAGAAAGGAAAGTACTGCACAACAGTTGTACAGCAGGAAAAATCATGCATACTTATGATACAATCAATCAAATTATTGCATTTACTGAAATCGATGTGTGTGATTAAATCATAAATAGATATAGAAATGTTTTTTATGATTTAAAAATAAGGAAAAGGGACAGCTAATGTGAACACAAGTACTAATGCGTTTATTACCCACTCAAACTAATGTGATTGATTTATGATGATTTTCATGTATAATAGGTTCAAAATCAAGGGTTTAGGATTCATACTTTCATTTGACATTTAGATAGAGATATAGGAAAAAGGGTTTAATATTACTATTGATTTGTAAAAATGTGACTCCCAATACCAGGCGAGCTCTGGCCTTACAAGTGTCCATAACCTTGACAAAATTGCTTTCTCACCCTTGGAACCATTGCCCTTTATTTATGCCTAGGGAAGTGATGTTTAATGTCATAACGGAGGCCATTGTGTGGCTTGAGGAACGGATGAATCACAATTCCATTCCTTAGGGAAGAGAAGTGAAAAGTGGGCGGGCGAGAAACTGGCAGTGAGACCTCTGTTCAAGGACTTCTTAGTTTTCATTGTCCATTGGACCATATCACAGTGTGGTGGCCATGATGGGAATGCCACTTCACTTGCTTCATATGATCATAGTGGGCGGCTCTTGATGAGACCCCTATCCTCCATACGCCATATCATAAAATTGTTAGTGAATTATATACATATTTTTCTTCTTTTTTCATATAGCACTTTCCTACTTATATATAAAAGGATGGCTGGCCTCCTTAAGGTAAAGGTGGTGGAAGAGAATCTAAACATCTCAATAGAAAAGAATATGCCCTTATACTACTTAATAAATAAAAAATCAAAGAGATTATAAAGATTTGGGGAAAGAACCAACATGATAAAGATAATTGATCATATTAATTTTAGTGATAGTAAGACAACGGGTCATATTATTAGTTATATTCCTTTCCTTTTTTCTTATCATCACCAAACAATTTCTTAAAAAAGCCAATAAAATTTTACGATTTTCTAATTCATTAAGCTTTAATTTGTTTTTGTATAAATAGTATGTTTGCCTTTAGAAGAGTCATTGAAATCCTCAAATCTTTGGTCTAAAACAAAGAAAAATAATATACTCAAAAAGTGTTGTTCCTTTGGAAAGGAATGACGAAACAATCTGTGGAAATGTTGTTCCTACGGGAAAGGAACAACAAAAAAATCTACGAAAAAGTGTTGTTCTGAAAGAACAGCAACAAAAAGAATCTCTTGAAAGCTTGCTATTCCTTTGAAAGGAACAAAAAAACAATCTTAAAACGGCAAAAAATAAAAAGCACAATGCTGTTCTTTCAAAGGAACGATGCTTGCTAATAAGTGCTTTTCCTTTCGAAAGGAACATTAAAAACACTCTCAGCAAAGTTGTTGTTCCTTTGGAAAGGAACAACAAAAACTCATAATAAGAGAAATAAACAGAGTCTGAGGAAACAGAATTCCATAAAAAAACAAGCAAAATAAATGAACAATGTTTATCTACAAATTTCATAGGAAATAAATAATTTAATGAATGGGTGCCGAGGAGGAGTTATCCCCTTCAGCTAGAATTTGCATGGTAGAATCTTCCGATGGTGATGGTAGACGGATTCTCAAATCGGCGGTTTGTAGATACGGTCGTACTCGATGATTGTTTACTTTGAAGGAATTTCTAGATCCATCGATGGTGGTTAATGTAATGGTGCATTATCATGCACTTTTTGTATCTCGTAAAGGTCCAAGCCATCGTGTACGGGTTTTCCTTGAAATACAAGAGCACGGAGTCATATAGAATTGCCCAATCTCCTTTGTGGAAGATCTTTTTCTTTGATGAGAGGCGTCGTGCCATTTTTGCTCTCTATTGTTGGATTAGCAACGATTAATGTTGAAAACGAGGAAGGCCTAATTTCATCTAACTCATTAATTTCTTGCAAATCTTTTGGCCTGGAAGCTACATTTTAAATCTAGACCCACATTTGGGGTACATTCTTGTCTCTGAATTCAAACTCTATTGGAAAGATGGGCTCTTTTCCAAATACCAATTGATATGGTGAATATCCGTAGTAGCTCTCCATGTTGTTCGGTATGCCCTGAGAAGCACGGAAATACGTAGGCGATCGCGTACGTGTGAGGCAACATTTTTTGTCAATATAGACTCGATCACTTTGTCGTGCTCTCTTCACGACGTTTTCCATGAGTGTATGGGGTTGCAATATTGTGTTTGAATGTTAATTTTGTAATGTTTTGGTGAGTTTATTAGCTACAAGCTGAGTCCTCCATACGCTGATTATATCCCTTTGGAGGCCATATCGCCTGAAAGATTTGGAAAAGGAATTGTATTACAAAGTCTGTAGCTTTCCAAAAATGCCTCTGCTTGACCCATTTAGTGACATACTCGGTTATTTGGATGTATGTTCTTTGGTTTGATAGAGGGGTTAATGGGGCCAAAAAAATGAGCGCCCAACGTTCAAAATGGTTGATTACTAGTTGTGGGTTCAAAGAGCATTTATCGAATTTGTCCGGGACGACACCTTGCTGCGACTATCACGAGCTTACACAAATTTTTTTGGCATATTTAAAAATGGTAGGCCAATAATAGCCTATACGCCAAACCTTATGTGTGGTTCTACGATTTGCAAAATGCCACATGGCCGCGTCATGGAATGCTTTCAAAATCTCAAATACTTCGTCCTCGGACGCATCTCCTAATTTACTGCTCCATTTCTGCTAAACAGGTAGCCCCCAATCCAGAAAATGAATTTTCATTTGTATTATCTGCTTTTCGTTCATTAGGGTTAGATGTTTGAAATATTACCTATTGCCAAATAATTTTCTATGTCAACATACCATGGGGTTCTAACAGTAATAATGAACAAATGTTCATCTGGGAAGTGGTCTTCGACTGCTGCTGCATCTGTTGGCTTTGGAATTCTTGACAAAAAATCAGCTACAGGGTTCTCTTTTCCAGGTCGATCTTTGATTGTAATGTCGAATTCCTACAATAAAATCAACCACCTTGTCACTCTTCAATTTGTAATAGGTTTATTTGCTAAAAATTTAATGGCGAGGTAGTCATTATATGAACTACGAGATGCCAGGTTATATAATGTCTAAACTTATTTACAACATAACCTTTCTGACTAAAAATTCCTTCCGGTCATGAAACATAGTTTAATTACATTAGGAGATAGGTTTTTGATGATATAATATATTGCATATGGTTTTTTAACTTCTTCTGGCAAGCTTCTTGCTCGATCGGCGTATGCAAGGGCGCGTCGAGATGAAATTTGGAATGGAAAAGTTCAATTTGGGCCTGACATTGGGGCTTTAATGATACAAACTTTTAGGATCGTGGGCATTGTCACATTTATCTGTCCAAATAAAATCAACATTTCTGTTAGTGCATATAAAGGTGCAGCTATTCCAAGGGCAATGTTATAAATCTCCTATAATAACTTGAGAAGAAAATCCAAGAAAGCTATGTACCTCTGTTTGTGTGGTGGGTGTAGGTATTAACAAAATTATACGAATTTTGGATGGATCCACCTAGAATTCAGTTTCTTTGAAATATAATGTCCTAAGATAAGTCCTTCTTTCATCATCATATGACATTTTCATGGCTTAAACAAAGCCTAGTGTCAATACATCTTTGCAACACCTTTTCTAAATTTTCTAATCTTGGCTCAAAATCATCTCAGTGGGTGTGAAGCCATCCATATATACTTCAAGCCCTTCATTTATTAAATACGAAAATATCTTGAGAATGGCCCTTTATTCTTGCATGGGGCATTGCATAGGCCAAAGGGTAAGACTCGTTAGAAAAAATTTCCCCAAGGACGGGTAAAATTAGTTTTGTCTTGGTCTTCGGGGCAATCGGATTTACTTGCCATGAAACATCGAGGAAAGAAAAGAATTTCTTTCTGCCAATGTGTCTAATTCTGGTCAATGAAAAGGAAAGGGGAAAGTGGTCTTTCTGGTTTGCCTTGTTGAGTTCTCGGTAATCTACACATATTCGACTTCTAGTTTCTTCTTTGGGCACCACTACTAATGGAGACACCCACTTGCTATCAGATATTGGGTAAATGAAATTAACATCCAATAGTTTTGTAATTAAGCTTTCACAATATCTTTAAGGTGAGAGTTTAGTATTTTTTGGGGTTGGTGAATGGGTCTCGCATCCTTTTCGGTATAGATGTGGTGTGTACATAATTTGGGGTCAATTCCCTTCATGTCTGGATAATCCCATGCAAAGGCTGCTTTATATTTCCGTAGTAATTGGACCAACTTCTCTTCTTGCTCAACGAGTTAGATTTTTGTTAATGTTTAGATTTTTTTCTGACTCAATTTCTACAATCTTACTATTGTACATAGAAGTAGTGGAGTACTTGATCGGGGATGTCTTTCGAGAGGATCTTCTTCTTATTTATTATCCAAATCTTGCCTTGATCATGTGACATTGTAGATGGGATCTTATTTTGTGGTTTGTTAATAAAACTATTATTAGTGATATATCCCTCTGTTTGGTCTTCTAAATCAAAGGGCATCTTCTATAGTTAGAGGTGATCTCATATTTTTTCCATAAGATATGATACAAGTTGCTTTCTTGTTTTGATTGTTGATAGGCTTGGTTGGTGCAGGATATAAAGCTAATTCTTGACATAGTTCCCCTTGTTATTGTCATGTTGCACTTGTCGACGACGATATAAGCATCGGCGAGTTGCCAACTAAGGTCTACCTAGGATTAATGGGTGTCCATACAGTCGGTTCTTTGGGTTGATAACCGGGGAAGTCTTGAGGTGTCCCCAGGAATCTCCCAGGATACCATTACATCTTGTACCTTCTGGTTTGACTAGATCGGTCAACCAATTCTAATAAGGTTGTTGTTGGTTCTAATGATGTAATGCCAAGTTTTTGATAGGTGGTAGTTGTTAAGATATTGATTGCAACTCCCAAATCAACTAAGGCATTTGGAACAATTAACATTGATTGGCACCGTCTTTATAAGTTTCCTGGGTCTTCATATTTTACGGAGTGTTTCCATTCTGAATAATAAGTCGAATAGAGTGCCGACTATTTGGACGAGTTGTGTATGGCTTCTTTATACACGGTTATCAATGGTTTTTCATAAATAGGAATGTATTGGATAGCTTGGAGAGGATTTTTATACAATTTTTTTAATTCTCCCGAAGATCAAAATCGGGATATCCCTATGGGCGAGAGTATGATTAATCGTTACGGGAATGGTGGAAAGAGGTTGTTTTTCTTGGTGCAGAGTTTGATGTTGATTTTGTTGTTGAACCACCTTCTCTTTTGAAATGTTTGTTCTACGGAGTAACATATATTCGGTATTAACATTTTTGTCTCTCTCTGTTTCTACTATACACCGAGACCTCAATTGAAGGTCATTACACTCCCTCGGTTAGTTTCTAATTGGTGGTTCATTGTTTGGATAGATAGTAGCCTGTTATTTGGGTTTGGGTTGGGTGAGGTTGGGGTTGTGGTCTTAAGTTGGTCTGGGGGTTTTTGTGGTAATGTAGGGAGATAGAGTGTAGGTTGAAGAGGGAAATGTTCCGGTTTGGGCGATTTGTAGGTCTTTTCCGGTTGAGGCGCTGAGCTTGACTGCAAAGTAGAGAAATTACCATTGTGTTGGATAAGCATTGTTTTTCCAAAATGGTGGGCGAAAAGGAAAATTTGGCAATTAGTTTGGTTTGTTTGATTTTTCCATGATGATGTAGGAAATAGTTTGTTGTGACCAGTTGGGGAAAGGTGGTTGATTTTGCCACATTCCATTATATTAGCGAGAGCATTATATTGAGGAGGGTTGAAGGAAAATGGATCGGTTGGCATACGATTTATCGTGGCTTCCATTGTCGGTCTTGATTAAGTAAGCATACCATGATTCTTCTTACGCACTCTTTATAGGCGATTTTAGGCCAAGAGCGAGGGACATCCTTTTTGTGGGGTGGTCTTTGTGCAAATGGCACAAACTTTGATTATATCCGGCGGGCACTCTTTGTGTTTGTGTTTCTTCTGCATACGGACGAATACGCAGAATTTTGTTAACATACCTTTGTTTGGCTTGCATAATGTGAAATATGTTGTTAGAGTCCCTAGAATATCTGTTTTAAAAATCTTTGTTGATTTCCAATCTGCGCACGAGTTACACCTTCACTTGGAGGTCTTATTATCCCTTGTGATCATGTCACGTTCTACTAATTTTAGCCTTGTATTGCCCTTGAACTCTGATACACAAATAAATAATGTTAGCATAGCTTTCACGATATATATCACCTTTTCCCATAATATTCAAAATGCTGGCTTGATCCAACTTCATCCCCCCTAATTAATGTAGTCTTGACACATTATCGAAGTAAGGGTAAAGATGCATAAGGGAATCTACGAAGATTGTATTAGACCGTTCGACATATTCTTCCCCGGGGTTTCATTCGGTTTTCTTTGTCATTTGAAATATTTCGTCTTTTTTAGTTCCCCGAGACACCCGCAATAATCCCCACGATATTTCTTTAGAAACACGGCTTTCATCGATCCCAATCGGTTATAACACCCCCACCTAGCCCCATAAACCATCGTAAGTGCTCCTTTTAATGTGGAAGGAAATAGTTTTAATTTTTGGGGATCGGTAGTATAAAGTCATACCCCCTGCATAACACATCGGAATTCAGCAATGCATACGGATCTTCCCGATGTCAAGCCATGAAATGTAGGAATATGTTGAAGAGGAATGGCTTTCATAGGTGCATTAATTGTAGTATCCCACTTTATAGAGGATATTGCGGTGTGGAGTTTGATGGGGTGTTTGTGATTGCAGTTTTGGTTATGGTTTGGAGCCATTTGATCAAATATTATTGGAAAAAATACTAAGAGGTGAATCGGTATTTAATGCGAGATAATAAAACTTTTTATTTTTCCTTTCTAAAACATACGTGACTTTTCGAAGCCAACTAGCGTATATACGCGGATATCCTTTACAAAACTACGTATGCACGGAGATCCTAATTATGCATTCAATTCTTAACTCGGATCATTGCATTATTCATTTATCGGATATTTCGGAAACGATGGCAATTGCGAAGAATAGAATAATCATCATAGGCAACACATGAACACCGGGATTTTTAGGTGGAAACCCCGATTCGGGAAGAAAACCACCCACTGTATCGTCTCGATCTTCAATATTTATTATAAGGAAAAACTTTTTTACAATTATGTCTTGGTGCGAGACTTATACCGACAGGAGCACCCACTACGAGAGAGGCTACAACCTTCTCTCGTTTACCCGACCTCACTGGAAGGGAGCTACAACCCCCTGCTCGTTTATCTGAAGCCTCACCTGGAGGGAGCTACTACCCACGATTTTGGCACCGGCCCTGCTGTATGAAAGCTTCTACTATCGGTGAAGGAATTCAACCACTCAAATCCCACTATGAGACCACGTTTCATTAATTTCCACCTTGGATCAAAAACGACTTCAACACAATTCTTCACTTATCCAACAGCATCCCTTTTCATTTCATAGAGAGTCGAACAATGAAATCTTGTAACAGAATATCATAAATATCCCGGACTTCATATGAGATGTCTGAACCTCAGTGTCTTTTCTGAGCAACCATCAACTCAAATACCATATGCCTTTTCTTTAAATAGTCCAGCGTATACACGCAGCACCTATGAAGCCAACCGGCGTATCTGATTGTGTGACTTATGGAAAAACCCTAACATTACCTGTGCTTTTACTTCTGAATAGAAGCGTGTATACACGCACTTTTCATGAAACGAACTGCGTATAGATCTATAAAAGATAAATTTTGCGAATGGGACCAGATCTATCGACTTACCGGATTTCTTCAACTTCTTCAGCAGTTTGCGCCCGAGGTCTTCATCACTTCTTTTTCGGATCATCCAAAAGAGATTCACCATTCAGATCTAGAGATCTTGAACCTTCATTATGTTCATGAACCATCATAAGAATTAGATCTATCAATTAGTGATCCAACCATGAAGATATGCTTGATAAAGTATTCATTAAAGCCCCGAGACACTTGCACACCATTTGCAGGTAAAATTATTCTATATATAGATTTAGCCTTTTTCAATACCATGAGTCAAAACCACATTACTTGAGTGGTTTTCCTAAATAAGGATCAAAAAAGACAATCCAGCACGCTCAATACAATGGGTCAATACCATGGTAATGCCCCTTATTCTAATTTTAGACGTAAAAGACCATACGTGACTTGGCACGTGCTTTTCCACATGCATACGCGCTTTCTCCTTGACAAACCCGCGTATGCCTTGAAACACACATTTTTCATTATTTCTTTGGCCCTCATTGATATTTCCTTCTCTGGTACTTAAAGGAGCTGCTTGTGAAACATCGGTTACATCATTAATAAACTCATCAGCATCAAGAACATCTTTCAATAAGAGGTTGCCATCATCTTCATAAAGTGGGTTGCCATCAAGGACAACATTTAGCATCATATTGCCAACAATCTCCCCTTGTGGATTTGATGGCAACCATGATGGTGTTTGATCATCATAATAGATAAATAAATTAAGTAGAATTAGATTCTCCCCATATTCAAACACCATGTCACTCTCCCCCTTTGACATCAAGGGCAAAGGGCGGATCAAAACCAACACAAGGTTTTTCTCCTCATGTAGAGAGAAGAGCGATGTAGAGAAGCCCGATGTGCGGAAGTTGCCATGCTCCCCACAGAGTTCATCTTTGAGAATCTTAAAACATATTTTTCAATGAAGTATATGACTCTGTAACCTTTCCTATCACCAGGACTCACACTTACATCAAAGATCCAACCAAGTGGATTTACATATATGAGACTCAAATACTGACAAGTGGGTTTACACATTTTGACTCAACTACCCAACCAAGTGGGTTTACAAATTTGAACAAGTCCTTTTATGTTGAATATTACAAGTTTTACATCATAGGTCTCAACATGACCTTTTCATCAAATTACAAATACTGACTTTTCATAAATAATACGAGAAAGACCTCTGAGAGAGAGATCATAGTTCAAAATCATCATAATGCCAACAATGCATTATACTCGGCAAAGCTAACGCTCCCCCACGAAAATGTGCATCCAAGCACTTTCAACATCAAATCATCAAGGCATCTTCACCCAAAATCGAGAGAATGAAATAGAAATCACCGGTGACTCAACGACATCGAGAGATACCATGTGCTGTGGTGTGCTGAAAATGCGACCCCAAATAAAATTTGCATTAACCAACCATACGTGGCACACGTGGGTAAACTTCAGTATATATACGGCGTATTTAGAAACTTACAAGTATTCAATTTAATATTCTGAATTTAATTAGATACGATCTTCGAGAGGCGAGAGAAAACACCCAACAAGATGACCCGAACGCTTCCCACTGAGGCGGGGAGGTTTGGCAAATATACAAACAATTTGTTCTTTGGAGGGGAACATACTCACTTCACCTTTTGTTCAAGCACTTGTTCACGTAAGAAGTGACACTTGATGGGAATGTCATGGTCTTCGAATACATAACAAGATTCTTTGAGATAATGACAGCACTTGTATTATCACACATAATGGAGATAGAGGAGGTGTCACATTTGATTTGAAAATCTTACGAGGTTCGTCATCCAAAGGAGTTGAGTCGTGAATGACGACACCAATACCTTTAGCGTAGATAAAGAAATAGAATTTTTGCTTCTTCTTGAACCAAGATACTAATGGGGCCCCATATAGAATGCACCACCACTAGTGCTTTTAGATCATCAATATTTCCATTAATCTGCATCGATTAGCAAGCATGAAGAGTAAGATCAGCATTCCTTGGATACCATAGTCCAAAATCTTGAGTTCCTTGTAGATATTTGAATATTCTTTTGATATCCTGAAGGTGAGACTCCTTTGGATTAGCTTGGAATCGTCCGACAATCCCAACTGCATGCATAATGTCCGGTCTAGTCCCAGTGAGATAAAGTAGACTTCCTATCATTGATCTGTATTCTGGTTGATTCAACGTGGGAGAATCATCATGAGAACTGAGATTGCATCTGGTTATCATTGGTGTATTTACAGGTTTGCATTCTTCCATGCCATACTTCTTCAAAATTTTCTTAAGATATTTTTCTTGTGATAGGAATATACCATATGTAGTTTGATGCACTTGCAAGCCAAGAAAGAATGTTAGTTCCCCAAGTAAGGACATTTCAAATTCCTGCTGCATGACAGAAGCAAATTTTTGACTCATAGATTCTTCATTACTCCCAAAAATGATATCATCAACATAAACCACCACAATCAATAGTTTATTATTTTCAATTTTTGTGTATAAGTTGCTATCAGCAGACCCCTTTGAAAATCCTTGTTGATGAAGATATTTGTCAAGATGATAATACCATGCCCTTGGAGCTTGTTTGAGACCATATAGAGCCTTTTTAAGTCTACAAACAAGATTTTTATCATTTCCCAAAATGAATCCTTCTCGTTGTTCTATATAAACTTCTTCTTCTAGATCACCATTGAGAAATGCAGATTTAACATCCATTTGATAAACTTTGATTTGTTGAAAACTTGAAAAAGCAAGAAACATTCTTATGGCTTCAAGTCTAGCTACAGGAGCAAAAGTTTCTTCAAAGTCTATACCTTCTTGTTGAGTATACCCTTTGAAAACCAGTCTAACTTTGTTTCTTATAACGTCCCCATTCTCATTTAACTTGTTCTTGAATATCCATTTGGTTCCAATGACATTTTTGTCATGTGGTCTTGGTACCAATTCCCAAGTGTGATTCTTTTCAATTTGATCAAGCTCTTAATTCATGGCTTGAATCCAACATTCATCTTTGCTAGCTTGATTGACATTGTGTGGTTCAATTGTGGATAGAAATGCCAGATAGCTAGAAGATCCCACAAGAGTCCTCCTTGTTTGTACTCCTGATTCCTTATTTCCCAAAATTTGAGATTCAGGATGATTCTTTTGAACATATCTGGATGGAGCTTTTTCAGATAAATCATCTTCTGGTTCTTCATTGGATCCATTGTCTATATCATTTCTATTTGATGCATAAGGACAAAAGTCACCATAATCTTCATCCGTTGTGTGTTTTTCTTCTTTAGGAGCTGCAGGAAACTCATCAATAACAACATCAATACATTCAACAATCTTCCGAAGCATTTTATTGTAACATTTGTATGCTCTGCTTGTAGATGAGTAACCAAGAAATATTCCTTCATCTAATCTGGGTTCAAACTTTCCAAGCTTTTCATTATTATTTTTGATAAAGCATTTACTTCCAAAAACTCTAAAATGCTTCACAGAAGGAGGATTACCATACCATAGTTCATACGGAGTTTTATCACTATTTACCCAAACATGTGCCTTGTTAAGAATATTTGCTACTGTGTGAGCTGCTTCTCCCCAAAAGGTGTCAGGTGTTCCAGAATCATCAAGCATAGCTCTAGCCATTTGTTGAATCGTTCTATTCATTCTTTCTGCTACGCCATTTTGTTGCGGAGTGCCTGCTACAGAAAACTGTCTTTTTATGCCATGTTGTTCACAAAATTCAAAGAATTCATTTGATGTATATTCTCCTCCTCGATCAGATCTAAGACACTTGATTTTTAGATCTAATTCATTTTCAACCAATGCTTTGAATATTTGAAAATTTTCAAATGCTTCATCTTTGTGTTTGATCAACCCAATCCAACACATTCTAGAGAAATCATCAATAAATAAGATATAGTATTCTTCACCCCGTGGAGACTTTTTCCTCATAGGTCCACATATGTCAGTATGAATGAGTTCAAGAGGCTTACTTGATGATCCTTCCTTGGCATTAAATTGCACTCTGGTTTGCTTACCGAATTGACAGGATTTGCATATGATACTTTCAGGCAGAATAATATTGGGAAGACCACGAACATCATTAAGTCTGCTAGATTTGTTGATTTGAGAGAAGCTTAGATGCCCCAACTTTCTATGCCATAGCCAGTTTTCTGAAGATTTACTCAAGTAACATTGTTCTTTGCAATTCTTCAATACATACAGATTGCTTGGAGTTCTTTCTCCTTTTATAATAGTTTTACCTGTATCAATATCATGAACCACACATTCTTTTGAACTAAAGACAACTTCAGTTCCTTGATCACACATTTGACTTACACTTAACAGGTTATGCCTTAATCCATCCACATACATGACATCATTAGCCTTCACCTTTTCTTTTAAAAACACAGACCCTTTTCCTCTAATTACAGCAGGAGTATCATTTCCAAAAGTAACTTTCTTTTCCTTTTCTAGAGCACTATATGCACGAAGTTTGTGTTTATCACCTGTCATGTGTCTTGAGCATCCGCTATCAATGTACCATTGATTTTCTTCACCTTCCGAAAATAACGCTATGCCACAATTTTCAACCTGTGGTTCCTTCTTTTTCCATATTTTGGATTTTGAAGGAAGATGCTCTCTTGGCTGTACTTTGCTCCTGCACTCAGAATCTTTATGGCCAAAGTTATTGCAATAAGCACATTCAACTTCATTTAGAAGAGGAGAAAAGTTGTTATAGGTATTCTTCTTTGTTTCAACATCAATCCTTTTCTTTCTTGCTTCTCTTGTCATGATGGTTTTATATGCAACACATTGAGTAGCTTTATGACCAAAATTGTGACATGAGAAACATTGTCCATTGAAGAAGAAATTTCTGCGATCACAAAATCTTCTATTTGAATTTACTTGTTGATTGGTGCCTTTTTGAAAGATATTCTTGTTAGTGTTCCTTGCATTAGGATGATCATGCTTTACCTGTAAAGATTCTTTATTCCCTGGCTGAGTGGCAGAATTTTGTAAACCAGTTGTAGCTGCTTTTAGATAATTTGGTGCTGAAGCTTGAGAGGACTCTCCAGTGTATCCAAGACCTGTCTTTATAAGAGGAGAACGTTGAACCTTGGTAATCTCATCTAAGGTTTTAGATCCTTTAGCAAATCTAAAATTCAAAGTCTTTACTTTCTCAAATTATTTTCTTACACTTACCACTTCACATTCTAATTTCTCATTGTGTTTCTTTGCTTCTTCAACCTCCTTTTCCAGAGTCTCGATGGTTATTTTTCTTTCTTCTAAGAGAATTTTATATTCTTCTAAGAGAATTTTTCTTTCTTCTAAGCGTCTTTTGAGTTGGTTGTTCTCTTCAAGAAAATCATTGTCCTCTAGAGCATCCACAAAAGTATCCTTTTCTTCTTTAGATTCAAATGCCATGAGAAGTCTAAGATCTTGTTCACATTCTTCCTCACTATCAGATACCCCATCACTGTCATCATGAGTATAGTAAATTCTTCTAGTGCTAGACCGGTTCTTATTTCTAGCTACTTCCTTTCCTTTTGTAGGTGTTTCTTTGTGAGGACACTTAGCAGCATAATGACCAACTCTTCCACAATTAAAACATTTGAAAGGAAGCTTACCTCTAAACCGTCCTGTACCAAGTTGAAGTTTCTTTACAAAATTTTCCTCATCTTCTTCCGAAATATATCCTGATCCTTCTGCTTCTTGCACTTCTTTCCCTTTTGTAGAAGCTCTAAAAATAGCTTCTTTTACTTCAGACGGTCCTCCTCTTCTCATTTCATATGCAGTCAGTATGCCATGAAGTTGCACCACAGAAAGATTTTGAATATCCTGTTTTTCTTCAAGGGCAGAAACTTTTGATTCAAATTTTGCCGTTAGCGATCGTAAAATTTTCTCAACCAAAGTAGTGTCGGATATTGTTTCACCCAGATTTCTCATACGATTTACAACATCATCAATACGTAAAAAGAAACTGGCAATACTCTCATCACTATGCATATTTAAATTTTCATATTCAATTTTGAGAGTTTGGAGTTTTGCACTTTTTACCTTTGCATCGCCTTCATAACTTAGAATGATTTTGTCCCATATTTCCTTTGTTGTATTCAGCTGCATGACTTTGACAAATTCTGATTTAGTTAGACTTCCTGTTATAGCATTGACCGCTTTTGCATTTGATTCATAATTCTTCCTTTCAGTTGGATCTGTTGGTGTAGCAGCTGGATATTGATATCCTTGTTCAACAATGGCCCATACATCAGCTCCCATAGACTGAAGATAGGATCTCATCCTCATTTTCCAAAAGATTAAATTGCTTCTGTTGAAGAGCGGGGGCTTGATAGATGTTGTTCCCTCATGATTGCTCATCTTTCTTGATCTTCCTTCTAGCGGCTAAGCTTTTTCAAAAGGACCTGCTTTGATACCAATTGTTGGAAAAATACTGAGAGGGGGGTTGAATCAGTATTTTAATGCAGACAATAAAAATTTTTACTTTTCCTTTCTAAAAACCCATACGCGACTTTTCAGAAGCCAACTAGTGTATATATGCGGATATCCTTTATAGAACTCGCGTATGCACAGAGATCTAATTATGCATTCAATTCTTAACTCAGATCATTGCATTATTCATTTATCAGATATTTCAGGAAACAGTAAACAGGTGCAGAAAGAACAGAATAATCATCACACATAGGCAACACACATGAACACCAGGATTTTTAGGTGGAAACCCAATTCGGGAGAAAACCACCGCTGTCGTCGTTTCAGTCTTCAATATTTATTATAAAGAAAAACTTCTTACAATCATGTACAGGTGCAGACTTATACCAGCACGCAGGCACCCACCTGCAGAAGGCTACAACCTTCTCTCGTTTACCAGCCTCACCTGGAAGGAAGCTACAACCCCCTTCTCTCGTTTACCAGCCTCACCTGGAAGGGAGCTACAACCCCCTACTCTCGTTTACCAGCCTCACCTGGAAGGGAGCTACTACCCCCTGATATTAGCACCAGCCTCTGCTGACAGAAAGCTTCTATTATCAGACTGAAGAATTCAACCCTCAGATCCACTGCAGACCATGTTTCACTAATTTTCACACTGGATCAAACAGCTTCAACACAATTCTTCACTTATCAACAAACATCCCTTTTCATTTCATCAGTCAGAACAGTGAAACCACTGTAACCAGAATATCAGAAATAGCCCAGACTTCAGAACAGATATGCAGAACCTCAATTATCTTTTGAGCAACCATCAACTCAAATACCATATGCGCTTTTCCTTAAACAGACCTGCATATACACAGGCTTTTACTGAAGCAAACCCGTGTATACATTTGTGCAACTTATTAGAAAAACCCTAACAGACCATATGCGCTTTTGTCTGAATAGAGCCGCGTATACACGCGTTTTTCATGAAACGAACCTGCGTATAGATCTATAAAAGATAAATTTTGCAGATCAGACCAGATCTATGAACTTACCAGATTTCTTCAACTTCTTTAACCGATTTACGCCAGGTCTTCATCACTTCTTTTCAGATCATCCAAGAGATTTACCATTTCAAGATCTAGAGATTTTAAACCTTCATTATGTTCATAGATGCATCATAGAATCAAATCTATCAATTAAGATTAGAGTTCAACCATGCAGATATACTTCAGAGTGAAGTATTCATTAAAGCCTATACACATGCACACCCTTTGCACAATGAAATTCTTCTCCTGATATAGATTTAATATTTTTCAATACCATGAGTCAAAACCACATTAATTCTGATGGTTTTCCTGGACGAGATCAAATAGACAATCCAGCACTCAATACAATGGGTCAATACCATGGTAAAGCCCCTTGGTATTCTAATTTTGGAGCGCAAAAGACCATACGTGACTTGGCACATTCTTTTCCACGTGCATACACGCTTTATCCTTGACAAACCCACGTATGCCTTGTAACACACATTTTTCATCATTGCTTTGGCCCTCACTGATATTTCCTTCTCTGGTACTTCTGAGCTACTTGTAGAACATCATATTTACATCATTAATAAACTCATCAAGCATCAAGAACATCTTCAATAAGAGGTTGCCATCATCTTCATCAAGTGGGTTGCCATCAAGGACAACATTTAGCATCATATTGCCAACATATATATGCCAATATCCTTTTTGGATTTCAAGGGAATTCCTAGGCTTACTGGAAGGAGTAGGAATAGTCTTGACAACACTCCCTTGATCTGGAACAATAAATATTTCTTGCTGGCCTACTGTTTAAGGAGATTCAGGTCCTTTTTTTTTGAGTGAGTTTGACAAAAATTCTCTTATCCGGACTGTTTACTGTTTGGAATATTTCAAAAGGAGATTTTGGTTCTTTTTTTTCCCCTGTTTCCCCTTGTCCTTCGCAGAGATTGCTAGAGTTCCCGTCTTGTGGAGAAATTAGGCAGGGATTCTCAATTTCCTGGGAATCTTGCTCAATTCCCACTGTTTGACTATGTATCTCAACAAAGGCTTCAGATGGTTACTCTGTGGCCTGAAGGGAACTAGTAGGCTGTCTAGAGATAACTTTCATAGGTCCTACTGATTGCTGAGATTCAGTATTCTTAAGGATTTCGTCAATGAAAGTTGTTCGCCCAAGGGTCACTGGTCCCTTAGGTTTTTCGGGTTTAGGAGGAATTTTGTTTTGTTTAGCTAGTTTATTCATTCAAGAAAACAAGCCTTCATTCCTACCTAAAGAAATAAGGTTTACCTAATTCTACTGTGAAGCGGGCTGTGAGCAAGTATGTTCCTTGCCCGGTGCACAGGTTCTTACCTTCCGTCTTTAATACCCAATTCTTCGCAAGCAGAAAAAAATCAAATGTGCATCACTCCTTCGAAATGGCATACACCCTCCCTGGCAACGACACCAAAATGTTGTGGTATAAAAGGTATCTTTTTAACACCTATTTATCCTACATTAATTATCAATCCGAGAAAGACTTTTTTTTTCAAGAGTGTACTCTGTTTGAGACTGCAATTTAGCTAAGAGTAATGTTGTGAGAGATGTAGTATAGTATTCTAGATACAAGAGTAAACGGATGCTTGTAAAGAAATCTAATTACAATAACATGAATGCAAATACTCTTAAATCTTAACTATTCACTCTGCAAAGCATCATTCAAGGATATAGTAGCAATAACTCATTCCTTTAGAAATCGATGCAACTGAAATAAAACTAGGACAAAGCAATCAATCTGGGAACTTGGAAGCAATAACCAATGTTATCTACAGTTGACAGTCCTACTATTTAAGAAATCAAAGTGAAATTGAAATTGAACTACTTGCTGTTGAAAATAAACTAAGAAGAATTTCTAAAAGCAATAATTGGAAAGGAACAACAATTTGTAATCTATATGCCTACGCAACAAACTATAAATAAGCAATCTCTCTGCAATCTGAAACTAACGAATTAGAAATGAACAACAAACATGAACTTAACAAAATCAGATAACAAGTCTTCTTAAACTCCAACCTTGTCGACAAAAAACTCTATTAGGTAATCAATCAAAATGAACAATAATCCAATGGAACAACAAACAGAGCTAAGTATAGAACAACAAAGCTTTATAAGTGATAGCAAGATGAATAAGATAGTAATCACGATCCTTGCTAAAATAGAACAGCAATGCAATCCATTAGCGCACACAACAATCCAGTACTCAATTCAACAGTAATTAAGTAACTCTGTAATTGTAATGAAACCAAACGCAATTATCACACGACAGTAATCAAAGGATAGAAATACAAACAGCAGAACGATTCCACCAGGGCCAGGCCCTTAGCACCAGTGAAACACTTCTGGGTTACGTCAGAGCTTGAAAGATGAAATGAAACGCGCCTTTGTATTAATTGAACATAAAAGTGTTACAGTGACCACTCTCTGATCATGAGAGTCAATAAAACGCAATATTACAAAAGGAATGTTTTTAATCAAATGATCCGACCCTTACAATCTCTAAAGGCATTGCCTTATATAAAAAACTCGACGGACAAGACAAGGAATGAGATAAGGTTTGAACATCGATCCCTCACGATCGAAGGATCCTGAGGGATTTGCTTCTATTATTTCTTTGGCTGTCACTTGATTTCCTTTGATCGAAGCCGAGCTGTCCCCTGCCTTCTCTTAGCAATGCGTTCATATTTCCTTGTCTTTAGCAGGATTTGGTCCAACGCTGGAGGAACAGCAGTTGCTCTTGCTTTAGGCTCGCCTCTGGTATAGCTGTTCACCTTGCTTGATTCATGTTTTTAGCAATAAAAGGCAGTTTTTAGTTACATTTTACAATAAACATAACTCTTTACAATTCTACCACAATTCTTGTAATAAGTCACCTTTCTAAAGTAAAAATAATTATGTTTAAAGTAAAAGAATGGGAAAACACATAGTGAATTCATACCTTTTCCACTGCTCAACAGTGGCCATCAAAATATTCGAACCAAAAATTGTGGCATTTACAATGGAGTGGGAATTTCTCTTTACTCAGGAAAAGTAATGCTTCAACATCCTTCCATTTACAGGACCTCCGGGTAGCTCTGTTCCATCCATCTTGTTAGTGTCAATCTAGTTATACTGCCATCCGTTATCAAAGTTGCTCTTTGCATTTGCATATTAGGAGTCCCATAATAATCAATTTCACCATTCCGTTAGGTCATGGATTCATTGATGGTAGTAATTTTTATCAGTTGTCCCTCATGAGGTACTTGCTGATTTTCCTTTCTATGGTATTTAGTCATTAGTCACTTTTTCATATCAGTAGGTCATAGGATGGGTCTCATTAGTTTCTAGGGTCTCACCATGGTCAAATTAATGAGTCAAATGTCAATAATATCAGCAAGGTCATGAGGAAGTCAATAAAATAAGGAGTCACAACATCTGGAAGATCAAAAAAGACATTTTATCCAGCTTGATGTAATTTTCACCTCAAAACTTTGTTTTAAGGTGAAAACATGATATTTTTCCTTTATTATCATTCATCATGTAAGTCTATATCATCATATTTAATAAGTCACAATTCAGAAGCTGTTATCTCCACAAAGTGATGTCCCTAACTTCAGAGAAGTTTTCCACAGCATGTTCAAAGCCAAATCATCTTCCAAGCAGATCCATCAGAAAAATCCTGGAACGATCTTTCCAACGGTATACTACACTCTCAAAACTGACTTCTGGATTGAAATTTATGCTTAAGTGAAGTAAATTCCCTAAACCTTCCCTATTTCCCATGTTCCCTTTAAACTTTATGTTTAAAGTTTCATATTTTCCTTATAAAATTCCTTTTTCCTCTTTCCGATTATAAAATTGCATTATAAGTCATTTAAATAAATATGTGATTTGGTTTGTAACCACTTCCCCTCCATGCCTTAGGACTTTATAATAAACAGTTTTATATTATAAAGTCCCACCGTATAAACCACTTCCCCTTTCCATACCCCTTAAACTTTATGACAAAATTTTAAGTCTTACATTATAATATTCCGCAGCAACCACTTCCCCAATATGCGTTATGATGAAATTTTATTATAAAGTATTATGTTATAAAACCCGCCGCAATCGAAAGTCCCTTCCCCTTTCAATCACATCGCAAATATTAACGTGTCCCCCCTAATTACTCCAATCACTTGAAACTCCGATGCGATTGATCGCACCTCCTCCTTCCGATCACCCGATCGCACCTCCTCCTTCCGATCGATCAATTGCATCCCTCCTCCCGATCTCCCGATCGCAACTCCTTTTCTGATCTCCCGATCCACTCCTCCGATTGGCCCCACCCGACGAGATCTTGACCGTTGATCCGATCACCGATCGGACGGCTTATACGCGATCAGGCCATCGCAATTGCTCTCCCCGATCCAATCATACCTCTTAATCCCTGCCTCCAGTTGACTCTGCCCGATTACTTGTAGGCCGTCAATCTGCCCATCCGATCGGACGAACCAAACTTAAATCGGTGCCTCCATGGACTTCCCCCCGATTAAAAACCCCCGATTGATCCAACACTGTCGATCTTCTCCGCCGATCGAACGACCCACATTCAATCGCGCCATCGCAATTGACATTCCCATATATGTTACACTTCGCTCCCCTCCGATTTTTGATTGTGATTAATCCGTGGGCCCACCATACAGTACTTCTGCCCGTTCATATATTAAAGGCCCTTCCCTTTGTTAATTCGGATTTTGGTTATATTGATCACATATTAAGGGACCTCCCCCAATCGCATCAGAAGTTTTATATATATCACTCCGCCCTACTCTCGACTCCGATCTCCGATTGCGATTCGTACCCTCGGTCCCACCATTTAAAGCCCTCCGTCATTCATTACAAAAACCATTTTTCCTTTGTAAAAGTCAAAAATTCATTCGTTTTATTTATACAAAGGCCTTTTCTCCCATCGCATCATATATTTGTAGATGTGTTACTCCGCTTGCCCCGCTCCTCGATTCGGATTGCGATTACACTTATGTTTTAATATGATATCCCTCCACCCGGCACACTCCGATTGCGATTGTAATGCGGGTCCCGCCTCCTCTCCCTTCCTTCCTATTCATTATTTTCCCTTCATTAAAGCCAAAGTTTCATTTCGAAAGGAATGTTTATTAAAAAGTCAGTTTTATTCAAAAAGAATATGGAAAGAAACATTCAAAGGGCCGAGAGCTTATTTAAAACAAAGATTGTTACAACAAGCAGCAAAATAGGAAATCTGTTCGTCGAATTACCTATTTTCTTTCATACAGCAAAATCTCCAAGTGGTCAAATGCAATGATGTCCCTTATTTTCAGGGGCAGATTGTTGTATTTCTTAACTATGATTGTATTTCAGTTCTTCAGCTGTTAAAACAACTCCCTTCTCTTGTGGATCTATGTTCCCACACTTCAGCCTATTTAATGTAATTGTAAATCATTTGTAAAGCAGTAGGAGTCTGAGTCTGAGTAATAGGGGAATAGTGTGGAAGAACATCTCTGTGCTACATTGTACAGTTTGACAGGAATTAATAAGAGATGCAGCTCTGATTTGTGGGATCCATGTGGTATGAGATTTAGCATTTGTTTTTCTCCTTTGTTTCATATGTGAATTGTTATGTGTTCCATCCATTCATAAACATTTCTTGTTGGATTTTTTCAAGATAGAAAGGTAGAATCCATTTCATATGCTCTTCCTTGGGAAATCATTCATACTCTGTATTTTTCTTCTGTTTGAAATGGATCCATTTATTGTGCCCTTTTAAGCTCCACACCAGTCTTTCCATCCCATCCTCATCAAATTTTAATTGCTAAGTTTCCTGCCTATCTTGCCCCATGAAATACCCTGTGTCCTGATTTAATTCCCGGTTTCAACTGTCCCTTTAATCCCACACATCCCTGAAATTAATTCATTAATTCATTAATTCATTCTATTAAACCCTTTTCCCATCATTTTATCTAGCCTAATATCAGTTCATTATTGTGTTATTCGATATCTATTCTACGGAGAGAGCCCTCTCCTATCCTTGTAGGGCTAGCTACAAGGCTGAGCGTGGTTTAGTTGTTACCCTGATTTGCCTTTTGCAGCCTGGGGTCCAATTCAGGTGCTAACATCTCTGGCGACTCCACTGGGGATTTAGATATGATCTTTGTATTCCCCAGTAATATTTCCCCGGTAAAGAATGACAGAGTATTATATCTGAAGGTTGATGGTGAACAACAATCAGATGCATATAAAGGCTGAAAACATTCACCTGGCGACTCCATTCACTGAAAGATACAGAAAATCAAATCCTTCATGGTGACTCCACTGAAGGAAAATTAGTAGCTTTAAGATATTTGTTTTAAGATGGAACATATTGCGAGAAGATATGATCCCATGAGCCGAGATCATATTCCAGGTTTCCCAAATAAAATGCCCAAGGTGGATTCGCTTCAGAATTTGCCTATGTTCAGAAATGTGGAAGGTAATGACGCTGCTCTTCATCTGGTAAAATTTCACATTCATGTGCATAAATTAAAGATCGATTTTCCTGAAGACTTTCTGATGAAAGTGTTTATGGCTGCTCTGGAAGATAAAGCTCGATCTTGGTATGAAAGTTTGCCACCTGGTTGTATTTATGGTTTAAAATATTTTCATACCATATTCTTTGAAAGGTACAGAGAATCTTGTCCATCTTTAATGTTAGTTCAGAATTGTTGCAAATTTGTTAATAGTTTCATTGAAAATCTTGAGAATTTTTATGGAGATGATGAATTCATGGACAAAGAAATCATGGAATCGCTCTATGAAAGTCCATTTCAACAGCACATAGTCTTCTTCGAGGATACTTATCAAGATCAGCAGGTTGAAGATCTTTGTACAGCTGAAAATGATGAAAGAAGAGGCTTTATTTCAAATCTGATTGAAATAAAGGAAGATATGTCGCTAAAGGATGTTCCAATCTTACATAGTGATAAAGTTAAGCCAGATCTAGAGTTAAAATGTGATGAGGAAGAATACGATGTTCCAGGTCCCATAAGAGAGAGTTATATTATTGAGGCCGCCTCAAATGAAGAAAACAGAGTTATAGAACTGAGTTTTCTCGTTCCATCAGAACTAGATCTTCACAAGGAGGTAATCCATTCCCTTAATGAAAAACAAGACGAGATCTTTGTTCAAGTAAGTGAAAGAGTTTATTTGGATGAATTTATGGTAGATGATAGAAATGACAGTGTTAGATCTCAAGAACCATATGAAGTTTCTCCTCTTATGATTGATGAATATGATGAGAAACATGACAATCTAGTTTTCATATCACATGAAGAAGACCTACAATATATTCAGACTACAGAAAATCAGAACATTCAGGATTGCCATTCAGATTCTTCTTCCTATGTCTCATGTTTTGAAATGTTTTTTCAAGAGGAAATCTGCTCATCTACTTGTTCAGGATTTTTCGAAGACCAGGAACACACTCTTACTGAGGTAAATTGTGAAGGAAGATCAGAATCAAAGAGAAAAAGACACCTTGTTTCTTCAGCAGGAGTTAAATATTCAGTTTTTTCAGGACCCAGTGGCAAATTTATTGCAGTCAGTAGTGAAGGTAATTATTGTAGTATTCAGTGATGAAGGAGATCATGGTCAACTATTCTTTTGGATGCCCAATTGCAAGTATCTATTGTTGTCCAAAGCATCTGATCACAAGAATCAATCAAAGAGGAATTTTCTTGATTGGTTACATTGGCATTTTAATATAGCTTGATGGTACATTGTCTTGCAAGAAAAATAGGTGGTCATGTACTACCATCAAGCTTCAAATTTTAAGTTTGGTTTTATTATGATTGTCAGTCTTAGTCTTGAGTTAGGGTCAGTTTTCATTTGTGTCAGTTTTCAACATTTTTGACTCCATGCCCAATGGATAAGGCTACTTGGTCTACGGTGTTCTTGGCACCTCCAAGGAGCTACCATCCCCATTGGAGCTAATGTTAGTGTCAGTCTAGTTATATTGCCATCAGTGATCAAAGTTACTCTTTGCATTTGCATATTAGGAGTCCCATAATAATCAATTTCACCATTCTGTTAGGTCATGGATTCATTGATGGTAGTAATTTTTATCAGTTGTCCCTCATGAGGTACTTGCTGATTTTCCTTTCTATGGTCTTTAGTCATTAGTCATTTTTTCATATCAGTAGGTCATAGGATGGGTCTCATTAGTTTCTAGGGTCTCACCATGGTCAAATTAATGAGTCAAATGTCAATAATATCAGCAAGGTCATGAGGAAGTCAATAAAATAAGGAGTCACAACATTTGGAAGATAAAAAAAGACATTTTATCCAGCTTGATGTAATTTTCACCTCAAAACTTTGTTTTAAGGTGAAAACATGATATTTTTCCTTTATTATCATTCATCATGTAAGTCTATATCATCATATGTAATAAGTCACAATTCAGAAGCTGTTATCTACACAAAGTGATGTCCCTGCCTTCAGAGAAGTTTTCCACAGCATGTTCAACACCAAATCATCTTCCAAGCAGATCCATCAGAAAAAGCCTGGAATGAGCTTTCCAACGGTATACTACACTCTCAAAACTGACTTCTAGATTGAAATTTATGCTTAAGTGAAGTAAATTCCCTAAACCTTCCCTATTTCCCATGTTCCCCTTAAACTTTATGTTTAAAGTTTCATATTTTCCTTATAAAATTCCTTTTTCCTCTTTCCGATTATAAAATCGCATTATAAGTTATTTAAATAAATATGCGATTTGGTTTGTAACCACTTCCCCTCCATGCCTTAGGACTTTATAATAAATAGTTTTATATTATAAAATCCCACCGTATAAACCACTTCCCCTTTCCATACCCCTTAAACTTTATGACAAAAGTTGAAGTCTTACATTATAATATTCCGCCACAACCACTTCCCCACCATGCGTTATGATGAAACTTTATTATAAAGTCTTATGTTATAAAACCTGTCGCAATCACAAGTCCCTTCCCCTTTCAATCGCATCGCAAATATTAACGTGTCCCCCCCGATTACTCCAATCACTCGAAACTCCGATGCGATTGATCGCACCTCCTTCTTCCGATCACCCAATCTCACCTCCTCCTTTCGATCGATCAATCACATCCCTCCTCCCGATCTCCCGATCACATCCCTCCTC
The DNA here is from genome assembly GCA_034641835.2 of Pinus albicaulis. Classification (NCBI taxonomy): domain Eukaryota; kingdom Viridiplantae; phylum Streptophyta; class Pinopsida; order Pinales; family Pinaceae; genus Pinus; species Pinus albicaulis. Next base: position 221,563,059 of record CM076584.1, on the reverse strand, counting down.
CCGATCTCCCGATTGCAACTCCTTTTTCGATCTCCCGATTTGCTCCTTCGATTGGCCCCACCCGACGAGATCTTGACCATTGATTTGATCGCCGATCGGACGGCTTATACGCGATCAGGCCATCGCAATCGCTCTCCCTGATCCACCGCACCGACACCCCCCCCCCCCCCCCCCCTCCCTCCCGATTGAATCCGTTCGATTACCCCTCCACTATCGATTTTCCCATCCGATCAGATGGCCCAAACTTAAATCGGCGCCTCCATGGACTTCCCCCCGATTAACAACCCCCGATTGATCCAGCACCGTCGATATTCTCCGCCAATCGGACGGCCCACATTCAATCGTGCCATCGCAATCGACATTCCCATATATGTTACACTTAACTCCCCTCCGATTTCTGATTGCGATTAATCCCTGGGCCCACCATACAGTACTTCCGCCCGTTCATATATTAAAGGCCCTGCCCTTTGTTAATTCGAATTTTGGTTATATTGATCACATATTAAGGGACCTCCCCCAATCACATCAGAGGTTTTATATATATCACTCCGCCCTACTCCCACCTCCAATCTCCGATTGCGATTCGTACCCCCGGTCCCACCATTTAAAGCCCTTCGTCATTCATTACAAAAACCCTTTTTCCTTTGTAAAAGTCAAAAATTCATTCGTTTTATTTATACAAAGGCCTTTTCTCCCATCGCATCGTATATTTGTAGATGTGTTACTCCGCCTGCCCCGCTCCTCGATTCCAATTGCGATTACACTTATGTTTTAATATGATATCCCTTCGCCCGACTCACTCCGATTGCGATTGTAATGCGGGTCTCGCCTCCTCTCCCTTCCTTCCTATTCATTATTTTCCCTTCACTAAAGCCAAAGTTTCATTCTGAAAGGCATGTTTATTAAAAAGTCAGTTTTATTCAAAAATAATATGGAAAGCAACAGTCAAAGGGCCGAGAGTTTATTTAAAACAAATATTGTTACAGCAAGTAGCAAAATAGGAAATCTGTTCATCGGATTACCTATTTTCTTTCATACAGCCTAACAGCAAAATCTCCAAGTGATCAAATGCAATGATGTCCCTTATTTTCAGGGGCAGATTGTTGTATTTATTTACTATGATTGTATTTCAGTTCTTCAGCTGTTAAAACAACTCCCTTCTCTTGTGGATCTATCTTCCCACACTTCAGCCTATTTAATGTAATTGTAAATCATTTGTAAAGAAGTAGGAGTCTGAGTCTGAGTAATAGGGGAATAGTGTGGAAGAACATCTTTGCGCTACATTGTACAGTTTGACAGGAATTAATAAGAGATGCAGCTTTGATTTGTGGGATCCATGTGGTATGAGATTTAGCATTTGTTTTTCTCCTTTGTTTCATATGTGAATTGTTATGTGTTCCATCCATTCATAAACATTTCCTGTTGGATGTTTTCAAGATAGAAAGGTAGAATCCATTTTATATGCTCTGCCTTGGGAAATCATTCATATTATTTATTTTTCTTCTACTTGAAAAGGATCCATTTATTGTGCCCTTTTATGCTCCGCACCAGTCTTTCCATCCCATCCTCATTAAATTTTAATTGCTAATTTTCCTGCCTATCTTGCCCCATGAAATACCCTGTGTCCTGATTTAATTCCCGGTTTCAAATGTCCCTTTAATCCCACACATCCCTGAAATTAATTCATTAATTCATTAATTCATTCTATTAAACCCTTTTCCCATCATTTTATCTAGCCTAATATCAGTTCATTATTGTGTTATTGGATATCTATTCTATGAAGAGAGCTCTCTCCTGTCCTTGTAGGGCTAGCTACAAGGCTGAGCGTGGTTTAGTTGTTACCTTGATTTGCCTTTTGCAGCCTGGGGTCGAATTCAGGTGCTAACACATCTCTTGCAGAAAAAATTCATTGTTTCCCCTGAAAGAATGGATAGTATATGGGCCCTTCCACAGGTTGTCAAGCTTGCCACGTTTAACTTTATCTTATCTTCTGTAATCCCATCTCTGTACTTTATCTCCAATATTGAAATCATTTGCCTTTGTTTTTTTGTCAAATATATTCTTTATATTTTCTTTCAGGACCTGAGTTATGTTGTAAACTTCTTCTCTAGATTGTTGTAGTTGAATGGTCTGGTTTATCCTTCTTTGTACATCATTCTCTTCGGCCTGTACCTCTTGAATGATTTTCATGGCTGGAACTCCTAAGGATGTTGGGAAAAATGCATCCATCCAATATACCAACTGGTATGGTGACCTGCCAATTGATTTCTTAGTTGTCAGTTTGTCAGCCTACAATGCATGCACCAATTTTTTATACCAGGATTTCTTATTGTCTTCTAGCAGCTTCTTGATGATATTAACCAAACTCTTGTTAGAGGATTTAGCTATTCCATTACCTTGAGGGTAATAAGCTGTTGAATGCCCCAAATAAATGTGATAATTGTGGCAAAATCCACCATTTTATTGGACTTAAAGGCAACAGTGTTGTCTATGATGATTTTTCTAGGACAACCAAATCTAGACAGGATATTGGTTTCAAGGAATTTGATGATCACTGAGTCAATATAAGTTCTAGAAGGGATGAATTCTATCCATTTAGTAAATTATACTGTGGCAGTAAGGATCCATATATGTTGGGCAGAGGATGAGAGGTGGATTTACCCAATGAAATATAAACCCCATTGCTGAAAAGGAGCCTCCACAGAAATTGGCTGCAAGGGCAAAAGCAACAAATTTATTTTCCCTTCAAAGATTTGACATTTGTGACAGGTGGCTACCATTTTATGGATAACTGGGAAAAGAGTAGGCCAATAGAAACCATCTTTAAGGATCTTGTTAGAAGTGGTTGTCCGGTAGAGATGGCCTCCACAATCCCCTTTATGGAATTCCTTCATGACCCTATCTGCATCTTCCTTAAGAAAACATTTAAGAAATATGCCCTGAGAATATTTCCAGTACAAGAAATTTTCTAGGATGCAAAATTTGACATCTTTCAATTTCAAGAATATAGCTTTTGTTTTGGACAAACGAGGAGGAGCATTTAAATTAAATATAACATATAATATATTTGCGTACCAGGGAGAATTCAAGAATTCTTCCTCAATAGGTGGAGTCGCCAGCTCCTCTTTTTTATCCAATGTGGATCATGTTAATATCTAGTGCTTGAAAATTGGTTTCAACCATCAATTCGAATAATCCCTATCCCTTGATTAGTTTGGTGGGCTTGATATCTAAGTCATATTCCAGGATTACAGCAATCCATTTGCCTCTCTTTCCATCAGGGTTCTACGTTAGGATGTCTTTGACAACTGTGTTGGGCACAAAGGCAATGATATGTGAATGTAGGATGTGAACCCTAAAATCCTTTAGTGCTTTGACCAAAGAAAAGGCCTGCTTTTCCATGATATTGTACTTTAAGGGTGCATCTCTCAAAGCTTGGCTGAAAAATGCTATGGGTTGCTCCCGTCCTTCCTTGTTTTTCTGCAATAATACAACAACAATAATGTATTCTGATGCAAAGGAAAAAATGATGAAATCTTTGGTGAAATCAGGGCTAATCAGAACCAGTGCTTTGGTGAGTGCCTGATTTACCAAGTAAAAGGATTGTTCAGCCTCCATGATCCACTTAACTCATGAATCTATTTTGAGTATGTTGGTGATGTTTCTCAGTAGTTCTTCAAGGTTTGGTATAAACCTTCTCAAAATTTTTATCTTACCAATGAAAGATTGAAGCTCTTTGATGTTCCTGGGATGACTAATTTGAAGTATACCCTAAATCCTGTTGGGATCAATTTTGATTCCCTCTTCAGATATAATATGCCCCAGAAGCTTCCCTTCTTCAAGAACAAATAATTATTTCTTGAATATACTGTAATATCATCAAGGTAGATCACAATGAAAAGACTGAATTTTTCTGAAAAAGCAATGTCCATTGCTCTCTGGAAAGTGGCACCAGCATTAATTAATTCAAAAGGCATCTTCACATACATGAAGGTCCCCCAAGGAGTAGTAAATCTATTTTGTGCTGATCATAAGGATGTACTAGCACTTGATTATACCCTGAAAAGCCATCCAACAAGGAGATCCTTCTAGAACCCACTACCCTTTGCAATATGTGGTCCATATTTGGTAAAGGGTAGTTGTATTTAAGTGATATCTTGTTTAAATTTTTGAAGTCAATGCAAATTTTGATCTCACCTATTTTATTTCTTACATGCACAATATTGGAAAACCATTCAGAGTATCTGATTGGGACTATTATTTTGGCATCATACATCTTCTTGATCTCCTTCTAAACCAAGGGCATTAGGATAGGATTTATCCTGCGTAGCTTCTGTTTGAAAGGCTTTTGGTTCTCCTTGTCTGGAATCTTGTGTTGGATAATATTAGTATCCTAAGATTTCAGGTCTTCATAGATCCAAGCAAAAACATCGATGAAATCCTTAAACAAAGCAATGTATTTATGTTTTGTGGATGCAGGCAGTGTATTTGATCACTTTATCATCTTGGGACACTGCTCACTGTCCAAATTGCATTCCTCAATGTTTGCTTTTGTAGCTTCCATGTTTGGTTTTTTGGCTAAATCATTGAAGTCAAATAGTTCCTCTAAAGGGACAAGCCCTCTAGGCAGGATGTTATCTTTGAATTGGAGTACTTAAAATTCTTCTTTTTCTGGATCTTTATGTATCTCTGTTCTATGTAAATCTTCATTTGCTGAAATATTAGTATTAGAGTTATGAGGAGTTTCTTCCTTGCACCTTTGTTCTTCAGTGGAACAATATTCTTCATGATCTAGGTCCAAGATGGAATCTTCAAACTCACCTTTAGATTGTAAGAAATTTTGAATCTGTTTGTCATTTACAAATACGTTCCAGTATCTCATATTATTAGGGTCTGTTGGGCAATGTTTAATCTACACTGTGTACTTCTTGCTGGGATGAGGCAATTGAAAAGTGCTGGCTGAAAATGCTAAACCATTGGTAAGGATATTTTGATTCCTTGGAATTGCAGCAAGATCATATTCTTAAAATTTTTTTAGGAGGTCAAGGGCAGCGTTCCTATATGCTCTCAATCTAGGACGCTTGGCTGAATATTCTCCCTTGATTTTTCTAACAATCAACTCAGATTCCCCATGAACATAAATTATTTTGGCTCCTAATCTTTTCATCAATTGTAAACCCAAAAGGAGTGCCTCATATTCTGCTATGTTATTGGTGCACTGAAAATTTATTTTGTAAGAATGACCCTCTGTGTGGTTATTTCCGGTATTGCAGACTTGCACCCCTGCACTCGAACCTAATTTCCACAAGAGCCATCAAAACTCATGTTCCAAAAAGGTTCAGATTCGGACTTGTGTTGTACAATTTCCATTTGGTCTGCTTGTTCTCTATTATAGTCCTTTTCTTCTCCAGATGATTTTTCATTAAGGTATTCATTGTTGTAAGGAATGAATGAGTCAAGGTCCAAATGAACAGAGTAAAGGGGGTAGTTATGTGGTTTTTCTTGACTTCTAATCATGTATTTCATTAAATTTTCCCTATACAGTTGTGATATTCCTAAAATTTAGCCTTCATCTAAATGGAATATTATAGTTGGTTTTATCACTAGGTCAATAAATAAATGGGTATGGAGGCCCATTAACCAGTTTAGAAGGAAGAATAACTCCTAATGTGAAATGAGGAAGAATAAGCAACTAATTTGAGCACCCTTGGGTGTGAACAAGGATGTGATCAAGTTGATTCAGTAAAATTTGACCAAGCCAACAAAGTTGTCTAGATACATTGATTCTCCTTGATGAACAACATAGTTTGGGTGGAGGACAACTTGCATGAGCTTGGTGGCACATATGGATGAGACCCAATATGGAGAGGTTCACTTGATATATATGGAGAGGATGGGATTCTTTGTTATTCATGTTATGATATTATTATTTTGATATTGGTCTGTTTAGACTTGGCTTCCTCTTGTTGTTTAGCAAGGTGGTAGTGTTTTTTTAGCAACGGGTGTTCCCGAGCAGGAATCCCACCTCTTCCCTTGAGAGGACTCTTGGGAGAGCTTTGTACTATATTGCTCCACATCTAGGCTTGAGGACAAGCATTAGTATTCAGTCACAACGTTATTTTTGTAGAGTATAGTGTTGTGTTGCAGGGTGTTTCAGTGGAGGATCCATAACACCACTTCCGGGTCTGTTTCTCAGTAGAGGGAGCCTTCCTTCTATTAAGAGATCAACTAGGACGAATTCTAGGCACATTTCACATCTTGGCAGTTGGCCAGACTATTCCTCATCTCCTACAATGCAGTCCTTTACAGGAACTGCATCATTTTTCATAGAGCTGCAACAACAGGTTTGAAACCCTTGTTTTGAGCTAGTTTCCTAGGGAAAGGGCCAGCCCTTCTCCCAGAAAGCTAGAGGAAGGGATTCTCATCCCTCTTTTTTATTATTCAGCTATATTTATGTAATTTTGTAGTAATACTACATTTTTCAGAGCTGAATATTTAGATCTTCACTTTTGTACATCAAGCTTTCAAGAAACCATTGCCGGGTTATCTTTATAATGTATTAAGGAGGCCAGATCTTCATTTTCTTAGAATATTGTTCCATATAATTCCAGATCTATTATTTCCTATCATCATGTTTCAGAAAACCTCATAAAATAACACTGTCATGTGCTTCATAAATTTTTCATAACTTAAGTCATGGGGTTTGGCTATTTTTAAGTTGATTTGAGGCTGGGAGGTCTGTTTAACTTATCAAAAGATATTTGTTTATGTTCCTATTTTGTATGTGAGAGCCTTAATACATATTCTAAGGGAAAAAACTGTTATCTCTTCCAGTTAAAATGTAAATCTCCAAAAATAACGTTTTCAGGGTCAAATTGCTGCATTTTCCCCACTTGGGAGGATGTAGAAAAGCCCCTTCTTGCTATTGTTTCTTTCATTTGATGGAAATGTGTTCCTCAACACATTTTAACATTTAAATTCTCCCTTCTATCCCAGTATTGTGCTTATGCACTGTTGCATTCCCATTTGGGGATATTACAGTGGTATCGAAGCATAATCTTGGCTCAGCTTGTGCATCCAAGAAATTATGTCATTAGGAGGAGAATATTCTCATAGAAAGGAGAATATTCACTAAAGAAACAAAGGCATGGCTCCATTATTTTGATCAATTAAGGAAGAGAGGGTCTCCCTGCTTCCTTTCCAAGCTATGAAAAATATCAAAGAAGATCTCAAGGAGATGAAAGGGGAGAAGTGTAGGAAATTCCTGAGAGGGTTTGAAAGGGAAGCAAGCCCTAGATATTCACATGATGGGTGTGAGAATTCAACCATACATACAGATCCACAACATAGTCTATTTCCCACATTCACTGCAAGAAGGATGGAGGAAGGAGATGCACTAAGGGAGGAGACCTTGAGTGTCTATCTTCAGGAGTATGAGTCTCAATCACAGATATTCAAAGAGCACTTGGACTTCCAAGGGTTTTTCCAACTCAAGGAAGCTAGAAGATCCACTAACCATGATAAAATCAGGAGAGGTAGAATCTTTCTATCTAACTTCGATGGATCAATAGAGTGCACAGCCAAAGCTTGGGTGGAGGATCTAGATTCATATTTCTAGCTACACCAAGCTTCAGAAAAGGAGGCCATTAGGGTAGCAGCACTACACATCAAAGGTATGGCCCATAATTTGTGGTTTAATAGTTCTTCTTCATCTTATCATGCAAATAAAAATAGTTATGCTGGGTTCAGTAAGGAATTGGTGAAAATATGTGACACTAAAACATCTCTTGTGGAACCCAAAAACTTAAAACCTTTGCATGAGTTGGAGAGATCTATCTTACCAACTCCACTCCATATTTCTGATGAAGGGGGTAAAAAAATGCATGGTACCTTGCCAAGGGAAATATCCCCACCTTTTGAAAAACCCTCTTCTATTGGTGAAGACATGGAGAAACCTCCTTCAAGGGAAGACCAAGATCAAGGGTTTCTCATTGATGATGAAGAAATCTCACATATTGATGAAGAGAATGAGCATAGAAGAGCTAACAGTGTTGTACCATTGGGAGAAGATCCATCACCACATGGAGATGTGAAGGGATCCATTGCTTCCATGGGAGGAGCCCTTGTGTCTTTACAAGGAGTTCCAAATGATCCAACATGTGGGAACCAAACCACAATTCTGGAGCAGCATGCATTAGTTATTTTGGGTTGTGAATCTTGGCAGATGGAAGGAGAATAAAGGAAGGATCAGAATCAAGAGATGATTAGAATTCACCCTTATCTATTGCGGGAGGTTTTTGCACAAAAGAAGAAGGTTGTATTATACAGTGAAGAGAGGGGAAAATTAGTCCACACATATATACAGTCTAGTTCAGATTTTGATGTCTCACTACATGGGGGCATTCCACATGGGAGGGAACCAGATCTAGAGTTAGTAGGAAAATTTTTACCATTTATTTCACCACTCTTAGATTCCAGAGAGGTGAAGAAATGGGAGAAATCCAGTACAGCGCAGAGAGTTTGGGATAGAATCAAGGAGGAGAGAGGAAATCTTTCATTTTCTGCATTACCCACTCTCACTACATATACTGCGCTGACAGAAATTGCTGCAGTGATGGAGGATGGCACCTTTATGGTGCAAGGGAGATGCTCCATGGATTTGGATAAATAGAGGGTACTTCCTTTGATGAAGGAATCCTCCATACATTGGAGTAGATGGAGGCCACTCATGCTTGCATTGGCTAATATTGGGAGATTCTTCTTGGATGAGAGATTCTCATGGGATGCCAAATTCCAAAGATCACTACTTCTTTTTGAGCATGAGAAGCTGCATGATGGGCATGGAAGAATTTTGGAGAATGAATTTGGCATGAGGGATGTCAAAGGAAAATACAACAACATGTGGAGAGCTTCACATTGCAGATCATCAACGATGTCTCTTAGTAGGATTGATCCATATTGGAGGTCTCAACTCTTGGTAGAGTATTCCAAGGATCTTGGTTCTTGCATGATTCTTGATGACCCTGATGGAGATGATAGATATATGGTGGAGGATGTGGTCATCTATTCTTATGGCAGAGTCTTCTTGACTAGAGCTTCTAAGTTCAAGGAGAAGCTACTACATGCAGCACATGAGGACTTCTTTTCCATGCACTTTGATGCATATCTTTCCTTGGCAGAGGAGTTCATTTGGGAGGGCATCCAACATGATATATTTCAGCATATGGAGAGATGCATAGCCTGGAAGGTGATAGAGAGGATGCCACAACCATTTCCCTACTCTTTGGAGGTGAGGGAGAATTTCAGGTTGAGCCATTTCAGCTCAAGGTCCCAAGTACATGGTGGAGAATGTATAATTACACATTATGTTTTGTACTTCTTTAATTCATATGAGCAGCATGTTGTACCAAGAAGGATTATCCCTTCTTGCATATTGTATGATGATGTACTTGAAGCCATTTGCAGCATTGAGATTGGCTATCTTATTGATGGTTTGTGGGGGAAGCCACATGATTTTTGGTGTGCACCATTGACACCACTTTGTACTTTCATGTTTCTATATTATAGAATGATTGTGGCAGAAAAAAAGTGGTTGGGAAAGCACTTTTTATTGTTTGATTTGATACAGGAAAAGGATGCACTGCGCTGGTTCCATGTGTGGGACCTTGATCCACTTTCCGGTTGTCATATGACAACTTGTTTCTGTTGGTTTTTGCTTCCATGTATTTCTGATATTTTTATGCTCATAGGGAGATTTGTTTGGAGAGTGGGATATGAGTTGGAGATGCCCATTGGGAGTATGATTCTCCCTAATTTACATGTATGTTTTAGTAGAAGCAGTGGGCAAACCATGATTTCCACATCACATCTCTTTTCTTCATGTGGGAGGGGCCATTTGAAGAACTTGAGTTCTTGGAGGAGGCACTTCATGGATGGATTTTTTGATGGGGTAACTTGAAACATTCTTGGAGGCCATGTCATTTCAGCCCATGATCAGCAACAACCCCATGTTTACCATAAATGGAGAGAGAAACAACTTGAATGGAACAATCTAAACTCTCCTTGCAGCCCCACTACATTGCAGAAACTGAGGGTTGATGATTTCTTTGATGAGCTACCTAGAATGGATCATTTCATGTGGAAGATAGCATGGGTGAGGGAGTCACTCATTGGGAATGAGATTCCCCATGTTTTTCATCACTCCTACCTTCAGGAGGCCATTGGACAGTGTTAGGCCTTCGTAGTTTGCAAGATTGGCAAGAACAAACGCTGTAGAGCCTACATCAAAAACACTTTGGAATCCTAGGATCTAGCCCTCCTGGATTCAGAGAGGGATATCTCTATATAAGTGTTTTCTAAGGTATTTCTTTAAGGCTTATGATATGATGTTAGGCTAGTTATGAAGTACAAGGGTTTGTTTTGGTTTTCGTTGGGTAGAATATCATCAAAATGAAGGAAGTATTTTGAAGGGTAAAGGTGTGAGTAGGTTGAAATAATGGTTCAAATGATAGGATAGGTAAGAAACAAATCAATCCATTGGGCTATGGAGTCACAAAAGGATTTAATTGCACAAAAAGTTTCAAAAGTGGTCCATGGGGAAAGTCATCTATGTCAAAGGATTCTTTAGATTTATTTTGTGATATGGAAACATAAAAAGTTTTGTGAAAGAAGCAAACACACAAGAAAAACAAAGGACAAACTAAGACCAGGTAAGTACTTTTAAACTAGCTTGCTTTTGGAATGTACTCAATGAAAAGACACAAAAGTAACCTAAGATTAGGTAAGTACTTTTAAACTAGCCTGCTTTTGATATACTTTTAAGGGAAAACATTAAAAACAAAAAATAGCTTAAGATCAAGTAAGAACTTTGAATCTAGCCTGCTTTCAGCATATTATTAAAGGGAAACATTCATGATAAACATAAAAAGTAGCCTAAGATCAGGTAAGTACTTTTAAACTAGCCTACTTTTGACATACTCTTAAGAGAACTTTTCAAAGCAACTGTTGGAGATAAACTAGAGGACAGGGCTAACCATAGCCTTATCTAATTCAACTTTACTTAGCAAACTTTTCAAGAACATTCAAGGACAGAATCTCAAGTTTTACTCAACAAGACATGGGCTCAGCAAAATTCCTTGACTGATTACACTCTATTGAATTATCCTCAAATACACAATTAGCAGAAAACATAAAGATAAAGCTTATCAGTGAGATTTAGTGTACTTGATAGTAAATCCTAATCTATATTTGTTGTTCTTTATCAGAGAAAGTGGACAGTATGGAAAACATGAGAAAAATAACAATTACAGCAAGAAAAACATCACCATTGACAAAGACTAGGATCCCATAAATCAACTTGTGTATTTGATGTTCAAACCAGTTATAGTCTTCAAGTCCAGTGGGTCTTTTACAGCTTCAAACTTCTCGTCTCAGCCTATCTTTCTTCAATTACAATACAGAGCTTCAACAACCTCAAAATCTATTTACATTCAGTGAGTATTCAACCAACCACAATAGTGAACTCCTCACACGATATTTATAGGTAAATTTGAGGAGGTGGAGTGAAGGAGGTCTATTTGTTTGATTAACACAAAGTAAATGCTTATCGGCCTTTGGGAGGCCAAATGGAGAAGTTTTTAGATGTTTTAACTCTATTTTAATCAATTTTACATTAAATTTTATCTACTTCAATCACTTTTGTTGACTTTGGAGGCTTTTGGTAGGCTGGCAATTAATTTTGAGCTGTCTTTGACAAATATCTCTAACTGTGCATTCAATTTGTATTCTTTTGAGGAAATAGGCCTATAGGTGGCATTTCTCATATTTGGAGCAGTAAAGGCTTCAATGATTTGGAATTTAAAGCCTTCTTTTGGGTGATCTGTCTGTATTTGGCACTCTAAACTTTGTTTAGGCTTTTGGTATTTCTTTTGTGCCTTCTTTAATCATCTTAGAGCTTTAAACCTTTCTGCTGATTGTTTTGTCCTTGTAAATCATTGGTTAAGTCTTTTAATCCTTGGTCTTTTAACTTTAACCTTTAACTTTAATATTCACTGTCTTTTCCCTTTTTTTGCTGTGTACAGGTGGCTTTAGTACGCAAAGGGTTTCACTGAAATGCCAAATGGCCATGATCCATTGCTTGTGACATAGAATTCATCCCTTTGGCACTTTTTGCTTTTGATTTGGGCCATGAGGATGATCACCCTCGCCCCTGTCCCTTTATTGAACTGTGGGGAGGGTTTTCGCTTTAAAAACTGCCATCCAACCTGCAAAAAACCAACAAATATGTTATAAAACCATGCAGGGTTGGAAAAACTGCTTGCAGAGGCTGGCGGAAAGCAGGAGGAGCAAGATATACAGGCGGAAGAGGAAATTTCAAGATGAAGAGGTGAAAAACTGTGAGAACAAGGTTCAAACTTGGTTTTGGCGTGAAGATGTGGAGTGGTGGTGTTGCGAAAACTATCGGTGGTTTTCGCGCGACACTTAGGCGATAAGCAGTTTTGTGCGTATCGAACGCAATGCAATTAGAAGGCGACCTGTGGCTTTTGAAAAACCTGCGGTTTCGCATGATTTTTGGTGTTTAAACCCTTGACGGAAAAGTTACGCGAAATTGATCGTGAGCCATTGGATCTGGGGGTGTAGATCCAACGGTCATAGGAGAGCGCGATAGGTGGAAATGTGCTCAGGCGAGGGAAATAGTGGAAGCCAGGTGTCAAGTGGAGATTGGGAGATGGCTTCGTAGTGGGGGGTGGGACCGGTAGGTGACATCACCTATTTTGTTTGGTAGCGGGATGGTTGCTCGGAAATGGGAAAGGCTTGGGTGAATGCGAGCCATCGGATGAGATGAATCGACGGTGGAGATGAATGGATAGGTATGGTTGGATGATAAAAGGATGTGAGGGGAGGTGCGATGACTATTGATCTCTATAGATCTACGATGGGGATCGTGCGAGTTTTAACAAGCCTGGCAGGGGAAAAATATAAAGGTACAGGGCCTAAAGAATAAGGAAAGGCAGGGTCCGATGGAGGGATAAGGTGACCTGAGGCAGAGAAAAAGGGGATAGTGGGCTAAGGTTTTTAGTGCCAAGTTGCGGGTGTTGGGTCATATGACGGAGAAGGAGCTGGGGGCTAAGACAGAAGGGGCTTAAAACCCAAAGTTTTAATATGAGTGAAGCAGGCCTAAAATGAGGTTTTTTGAGGTGTTTTTTAAGGTTCGGATAAGGAAAAAGGGACTGTTTAAACCATAAAAAAGGATTTTTATGAGTTTAAAAGGGATTTTTGAAGGTTTTTTAGGATAATGAAGGGTGAATGAGAAGGATAAAAGGGGAATTTTCAGAGGAAAATGAAGGACAATAAAATGGAAAAAAGAGTGAAATAGGCTTAGAAAATGATGGAAAATGGTCTGAAAAATAGTTTCTTTGGATATCAACAAGGATTCTTGGTGGATTTATGAATGAAAAAACAGTGAATTCTCCCTGCTATCCCAATATTGTGCTTATGCACTGCTGCATTCCCATTTGGGGATATTATAGTGGTATCGAAGCATAATCTTGGCTCAGCCTGTGCATCCAAGACATTATGCCGTTAGGAGGAGAAGCTTCTTAAAGAAAGGAGAAGATTCATTGAATAAAAAAAGGCATGAATCTATTATTTGGAGAAATTAAGGAAGAGAGGGTCTCCCTACTTCTTTTCCAAGCTATGAAAAATATCAAAGAAGATCTCAAGGAGATGAAAGGGGAGAAGTGTACGAAATTCCTGAGAGGGTTTGAAAGTGAAGAAAGCCCTAGATATTCACATTATGGGTGTGAGCATTCAGCCACACATACAGATCCAAAACACAGTATATTACCCACATTCACTGCAAGAAGGATGGAGGAAGGAGATGCACCAAGGGAGGAGACCTTGAGTGTCTATCTTCAGGAGTATGAGTCTCAATCATGGAGATTCAAAGAGCACATGGAATTCCAAGGGTTTTTCCAACTCAACGAAGCTATAATATCCAACAACCATGATAAAATAAATAGAGGAAGAAGCTTTCTGTCTAACTTCTATGGATCAACAGAGTGCACAACCAAAGCTTGGGTGGAGGAGCTAGATTCATATTTCCAGCTACACCAAGCTTCAGAAAAGGAGGCCATTAGAGTAGCGCTGCACCTCAAAGGTATGGCCCATAATTTGTGGTTTAATAGTTCTTCTTCATCTTATCATGCAAATAAAAACACTTATGCTAGGTTCACAAAGGAATTGGTGAAAATATTTGACACTAAAACATCTCTTGTGGAACCCAAAAACTTCAAACATTTGCATGAGTTGGAGAGATCTATCTTACTAACTCCACTCCATATTTCTGATGAAGGGGATAAAAACATGCATGGAACCTTGCCAAGGGAAAGATCCCCACCTTTTGAAAAACCCTCTTCTATTGGTGAATACATGGAGAAACCTCCTTCAAGGGAAGACCAAGATCAAGGTTCTCTCATTGATGATGAGGCAATCTCACATATTGATGAAGAGAATGAGCAGAGAAGAGATAACAGTGATGTACCATTGGGAGAAGATCTATCACCACATGGATATGGGAAGGGAGCCATTTCTTCCATGGGAGAAGCCCTTGTGTCTTTACAAGGAGTTCCAAATGATCCAACATGTGGGAACCAAACCACAATTTCGGAGCAACATGCATCAATTATTTTGGGTTGTGAATCTTGTTAGATGGAAGGAGAAGAAAGGAAGGATCTGCATCAAGGGATGATGAGAATTCACCCTTATCTATTCCAGGAGGTTTCTGCACAAAACAAGGAGGCTGTATTGTACAATGAAGAGAGGGACAAATCAATCCACACATATATACAGTCCACTTCAGATTTTGATGTCTCACTACATGGGGGCATTCTACCTGGGAGGCCACCAATTCTAGAGTTGGTAGGAGACATTTTACAATTTATCTCACCACTCTTAGATTCTAAAGAGGTGAATACTTGGGAGGAATCTAGTACAGTGCAGAGATTTTGGGATAGACTTAAGGAGGAGAGAGGAACTCTTTCATTTTCTACATTACCCACTCTCACTACATATACTGCGCTGACAGAATTTGCTAAAGTGATGGAGGATGGCACCTTCATGGTGTAAGGGAGCTGCTCCATGGATTTGGAGAAACAGAGGGTACTTCCTTTGAGGAAGAAATCCTCCATACATTGGAGTAGATGGAGGCCACTCATGCTTGCATTGGCCAATATTGTGAGATTCTTCTTGGATGAGAGCTTCTCATGGGAGGCCAACTTCCAAATATCACTACTTCTTTTTGAGCATGAGAAGCTGCATGATGGGCATGGCAGCAATTTGGAGGATGAATTTTTCATGAGGGATGTCAAAGGAAAATACAACAACATGTGTAGAGCTTCACATTGCAGATCATCAATGCTGTCTCTTAGGAATATTGATCCATATTGGAGGTCTCAACTCTTGGTAGAGTACTCCAAGGATCTTGGTTCTTGCATGATTCTTGATGACCTTGATGGAGATGATAGATATATGGTGGAGGATGTGGTCATCTATTCTTATGGCAGAGTCTTCTTGACTAGAGCTTCTAAGCTCAAGGAGAAGCTACTACATGTAGCACATGAGGACTTCTTTTCCATGCACTTTGATGCATATCTTTCCTTGGCAGAGGAGTTCATTTGGGAGGGAATCCAACATGATATATTTTAGCATATGGAGATATTCATAGCCCGGATGGTGATAGAGAGGATGCCACAACCATTTCCCTACTCTTTGGAGGTGAGGGAGAATTTTTGGTTGAGCCATTTCAGCTCAAGGTCCCAGGTACATGGTGGAGAATGTATAATTCCACATTATGTTTTGTACTTTTCTACTCTATATGAGCAGCATGTTGTACCAAGAAGGATTATCCCTTCTTTCATATTGTATGATGATGTACTTGAAGCCATTTGCAGCATTGATATTAGCTATCTTATTGATGGTTTGTGGGGGAAGCCACATGATTTTTGGTGTGCACCATTCACACCACTTTGTACTTTCATGTTTCTATATTATAGAATGATTGTGGCAGAAAAAAAGTGGCTAGGAAAGCACTTTTTATTGTTTGATTTGATACAGGCAAAGGATGCACTACGCTGGTTCCATGTGTGGGACCTTGATCCACTTTCCAGTTGTCATATGACAACTTGTTTCTGTTGGTTTTTGCTTCCATGTATTGCTGATATTTTATGTTCATGGCGATATTTTTTTGGAGTGGGATATGAGTTGGCGATGCCCATTGGGAGTATGATTCTCCCTACTTTACATGTTTTATGTTTTAGGAGAAGCAGTCGGCGAACCATGATTGCCACATCACATCTCGTTTCTTCATGTGGGAGGATCCATTTGAAGAACTTGAGTTCTTGGAGGTGGCACTTCATGGCTGGATTTTTTGATGGGGTAACTTGGGCCATTCTTGGAGGCCATGTCATTTCAGCCCAAGATCAGAAAAAACCCCATGTTTACCATAAATGGAGAGAGAAACAAATTGAATGGAACAATCTAAATTCTCCTTGCAGCCCCACTACATTGCACAAACCAGGGGTTGATGATTTCTTTGATGAGCTACCTAGAATGGATCATTTCATTTGGAAGATAGCATGGGTGAGGGAGTCACTCATTGGGAATGAGATTCCCCATGTTTTTCATCACTCCTACCTTGAGGAGGCCATTGGACAGCAAGAAGGTTTCCACTTACACCTTCCACCTTTTCATGATGTAAGCCATTTGGATTTGCATGCTTGGGAGGGAACATTGGAGTACAGATTTATTGTAGATTGTTTTGAGCAGTGGTGGGAACTATTGATGAGGAGGCCACAAGAGGAGGGGAGGAATTTTGCTATCCTTATGCAATTTCTTGAGGACAAGCAACATTTTGGAGGGCAGGACTGTAATATTCCAAAAATTTAGCCTTCATCTAAATGGAATATTATAGTTGGTTTTATCACTAGGTAGGTAAATAAATGGGTAGGGAGGCCCATTAACCTCTTTAGAAGGAAAAATAACACTCCCAATGTGAAAGGAGGAAGAATACGTAGCTATTTTGAGCACCCTTAGGTGTGAACAGGGATGGGATCAAGTTGATTCAGTCAACTTTGACCAAGCCAACAAAGATGTCTAGATACAATGAATCTCCTTGATGAAAAACGTAGTTTGGGTGGAGGAAAACTTGCATGAGCTTGGTGGCACATATGGATGAGACCCAATATGGAGGGTTTCACTTACTATATATGGAGAGGATGGGAGCCTTTTTTATTCATGTTATGATATTATTATTTTGATATTGGTCTATTTAGTCTTGGCTTCCTCTTGTTATTTAGCAGGGTGGTAGTGCTGTTTAGCACCAGGTGTTCCCGAGCGGGAATCCCACCTCTTCCCTTGAGAGGCCTCTTGGGAGAGATTTGTACTATATTTCTCCACATACAGGCTTGAGGCCAAGCATCAGTATTTAGTCACAACATTATTTCTATAGAGTATAGTTTTGTGTTGTAGGGTGTTACAGTGGAGGATCCGCAACACCACTTCTGGGTCTATTTCTCAGTAGAGGGAGCCTTCCTTCTCTTCAGAGATTAGGTGGGAAGAATTCTGGGCACATTTCAGATCTTGGCAATTGGCCAAACTATTCCTCATATCCTATAGCACAATCCCTTGTAGTAACTACGTCATTTTACATAGAGCTGCAGCAGCAGGGTTAAAGCCCTTGTTTCGAGCTAGTTTCCTAGGGAAAGGGCGAATCCTTCTCCCGGAAAGCTTGAGGAAGGGATTCTCATCCCTCTTTTGTATTATTCAGCTATATTTATGTAATTTTGCAGTAATACTGCATTTTCAAAGCTGAATATGCAGATCTTCACTTTTGTACATCAAGCTTTCAAGAAACCCTTGCCGTGTTATCTTTATAATGTATTAAGGAGGCTAGATATTAAATTTATTAGCATATTGTTCCATATAGTTCCATATCTATGATTTCCTATCATCATGTTGTAGAAACCCTCATAAAATAACAATGTCATGTGCTTCAGAAATTCTGCATAACTTAAATCATGGGGTTTGGCTATTTTTAAGCTGATTTGAGGTCGGGAGGTCTGTTTAACTTATCAAAAGAGTTTGCTTCTATTCCTCTTTTTCATGTGAGGGCCTTAATACATATTCTAAGGGAATGAACCGTTATTTCTTCCAGTTAAAATGTAAATCTCCAGAAATAATGTTTTCAAGGTAAAACTGTTGCATTTTCCCCACTTGGGAGGATGTAGAAAAGCCAATTTTTGTTGCTGTTTATTTCATTTGATGGCAATGTGTTCCTCAACAAATTTTATGATTTAAATTCTCCCTTATATCCCAATTTTGTGCTTATGCACTACTGCATTCCCATTTGGGGATATTACAACAGTCTTCTTTGTTGGCCAAACATTGGTATGGTAGCATAGGTCATGTCCATTTGGAGGGTCCCTTGTAGCTTGGCTCCCCATGAGCATGATAGAAGCATGCCATACCTAGGAGGGATGTCTGCCACTAATATATCCATCACTGGAATCTTGAATGGTAGCTGGGCTAAAGTAATACAAAGATCTTTGATGATGCCTATACATTTGACCTTGCTGGAGTCAAACGAATACAAACCTTTGTAGGGTCTAGTTACCTCAAGGCCAAGTTTCTCCATAATAACCTTTGGGATAAGATTATGTGATGCACCTGAATCTAACATGGCATTGTGGAGAATTGTATCATGAACATTCAGACTGATATAAAAATGGGGGAACACCTCCTTCTTGGGGTTTATCATCTACTTCTGGCCCAAAAAAAAGTCCAAGTTTATCATCATTTAGATTTACAGTGTCAGTAATTTCTCCTATGTTCAACACCTTTAGGACCTGAGACCTATATACATCCTTGTTTTCCAATTCAGTGAGAGGAATTGATATTTTTTATTTTCGCAATTTCGTTCTCGATGCTGAATGGTGTCTGAATTTTTGGCAGATTTGAACAATTAGTTTTATCTGGCACTATTTTAGCAGCAACTTCAGATGTTGACTTTTGATAGGGGTATCAGCTTGAACATTTTTGGTAGGGCTGATAACTAGTTTACTAGTGTTGCTTTCTATATCATTCTTTCCTGGGATGTTAGCAGTTTTATTTGAAGTTTCTGTTGTTTTCTTGGGCTCAGTTTATGGGGCCTTTTTAGTAGAATTTTTAGAACTTTTTTTCTTGGAATTATCAGAGTTTTTCTTGCTTCTGAGGTTATATTTCCTATGCACCTCCATGATGGCATTATCGAATCCTTGTTTATAATCCTCAGATTCTTCATATTCCACTTCAGTTTGAGTTAGAGAAAATAAACCTTGTTCTTCTTCAGTACGGAAAACCAAATCCTCTTCATTAATTCCCATTAGATTAATCTAACTTTCCTCTAATTATTCAACCACTCCCTCATCTTCATTAGCGTAATTCTCTTAGAATGGAGGCCTAATTTTCTGGTCAGGACCTCTCTGTTCTCTCTGTATTATTCAAGGGGGGTTTATTCTAAGGTTTTGGTTTCTATTTTGAGGAGCTGGATGATTATCCCTAGGGATAACTCTCTCATTTAGGCCGATCCTATCCATCATTCTATCCATAGTCCTCACCAGGTTATCAATCTTAGCATCAGATTTGGAAGTTGCAGGCTCTTCCCTTATAGTGACTCTCTTCTCATTCCTCATTGTAACCCTCTTTGCAAGGAGTTTGATTTCTACACTTACTGCACCCCTTTTCATTTCTTCTAATGTAGCAGGATCTCTTTCTCTAAGTTGATAAGCCATTTCTGGATCGAAACCATCTAGGAATTTCATCAGGGCTAAGCCTTGTGGGGGTTTCATGTGGGCAGGGAGTGCGTTGTATACACTATTAAAATTGGCGCAGTAATCTTGGAAAATCTCTCCCACATTCCTCTTGATGTTTTCAAATTTTGACAAGATTTGAAGAGGGGTTTTTTTAACTTCCCATCTATTTATGAATAGCTTGTGCAAGGCAGGGAGGTCATGGTCACAATTTGGAGTCAAGCCCTCAAACCATTTTCTTAATTCTCCTCCCAAACTTTGAGCAAAAATCCTCAAATTGATAATTTCATCATCTATCTCTTTAAGGTCAAAAAAGTCATTCATTTTATCGACATGTTGTTGAGCAGTTGTAGGACTAGTTCCATCAAATTGTGGGATTTTGGATTGATAATCCTATGGCATAGGCACCATAGGTGGTGACAACACCAATGGATCATACCAGGCTGCCATGATTGGTGGTAGGGGAACCCAAGGGGGGTTGACAAGAGGAGGTGGAGGATTAAATGGAGGAAGGTGGACAGTGGGTGTATGAGTGGAGGTTTGGGCACTATGGTGGGAAATGTTCAAAGAATTGGTAGGGGCTGTAGAAAAACCTGTACAAGTTGACTGAGGATGAGTAGAATTGGAAATAATAGAGGGAGTTGTTGTTGTAAGAGAAGAAAACTCTACAGATTATTGGAAGTAAGCATCATCAAAAACTAAGGTGAGTTCTGCGACCAGATCTTGAAGGGAGTAAAAGTGTTGGAGAAGCTGAAGGTCAGCCTGGGTGGATGTGGAGGCTTCTCCAACTGGACTCTGTTGTAGGATATATGGGTCAAAAACTGTCTGGGCTATCCAATTATGAGATTTGGTCCTGAATAACCTTTGTTCAAAATGTAAATCGAATTAGATGTCCTACAAGGTTACATTATTTCCAGGGAGAGAACTTGCTCTGTGAAGGGATTTATCACCAATTTGACTCTCAGCTCTAGGGTTTTTTATTAGGATTCTCTCTGGATTTTAAACTATTGCAAGAGGATTTGGGTTAGGATGAGATCTAGTAAATATTATTCAGGGAGCCAGAATTTAGACCTGGAGTACAGACAGACTCAATATTTGCAACACAACTGAAAAACCAATCTTTGGAAAATACATGAATCATACAATGTTTTGACTGGGGTTTCTTAGTTGTGATGAAATGTCAAGATTTTTCAATAATTTATTATGGTCACCATTATTTTGTGGCCCTATAATTTATAATATTGGAAAGAATAAACGATAAAGGACATGTAATATTCCAAAAATTTAGCCTTCATCTAAATGGAATATTATAGTTTATTTTATCACTAGATAGGTGAATAAGAGGGTAGGGAGGCCCATAAACCTCTTTAAATGGAATAATAACACTCCTAATGTGAAAGGAGGAAGAATAAACATATGGATTAAGCACCTTTGCGTGTGAACAGGGATTGGATCATGTTGATTCAGACAACTTTGACCAAGTCAACAACGCTGTCATGGAGGAGTGGCCTTTATGATGAGACAACACAGTTTTAGTGGAGGACAAATTGCATGAGCTTGGTGGCAAGTATGGATGGGACCCAATGTGATGTGGTTCACTTTCTATATATGGAGAGGATGGAAGCCTTTTTTATGGATGTTTTTTTATATTATCTTTTGATATTGGTCTTCTTAGACTTTTCTTCCTCTTGCTGTTTAGCAGGATTGCAGTGCTGTTTAGCACAAGGGTGTTCTTGGTCGGGAATCCCTACCTCATCCTCAGGGAAGGAGAGGTTATTTGAGCTACATTTCCTCATTCCATAATTTTTTCCAAGCTACCTCCTTCAGCTACAATGCAGTTTCTGTTTGGAGTTGGGTTGTGTTGCAGGGTGCAGCAAAGGAGGATCACATAGAATTGTTTCTGGGCTTGTTTTTCGGTGGAGAGGTAGCCTATCCATTGGAGGATCATAAAGGAGGACTCTTGGGCATATTTTCTCATCTTTGGCATCAAGCCAACCATCTACCATCCCTCACAGCACAGTCACAATTCTGAACTGCATTATTTTTGGAGGCAATTGCTAGGAGGGTTCATTGAGCTCATCAGGAAGGTCTATTTCTGAGTAGAGGGATCAACCTTATATTTAGAAATACCATTGGAGTACATCACCATTTTAGATCTGTCATAGCCTCATTTCATATCAGATCTAGTTTTCAGTGTCATCTCAACCCCAGGGTTATTTGGCACATTGTACATTTCTTGATATTTCTAGCAATCTTTTCCGGTTTGGTTAGAAATCTTGTATTGGAGCCCACATCTTCTTTGTTGGGAATTTATTTTGTTTCTATCAGCCATATATCATTTATGTATGTTTACAATAGTAGATACACTGATATAGACAGTGCTTTCACTGCTCATGACATTCTATACAGTTGCAGCTACTCATGTACTGATTGCTTTCATCATTAGAGGATTGTTCCTATTGCTTGAGTGGCTTGTCCCTCATGATATTTTTGTATATTTCCACTAATATATTAATTAAATTATGGCTGTAAATTGATCCCTCTTATGTCATGATCAGATTTTCTGTGTTTTACATTATTATGATTTGTATTGCTGCAATCCCCATTTTGGGATATTACAGTGGTATCAGAGCATAATCTTGGCTCAACCTATGGATCTCAGCCATTATGATATTAGGAGAATAAGAAGAAGGAGAGATGTACATAAAAGACAAATATAAGACTCCATTATTTGGAGGAAGGAAGGAGTAGAGGCTCTCAAAGCTTCTTTTCCAATCTATACAGAGCATCAAAGGATATCTCAAGAAGATGTGAAGGGAGAGAGAATATCCAAAGGAGTTTGGATCTAGAGCCAAGTCTAGATTTTCACATGATAGGTGTGAGCATGCAGCTACACACTATGATGCACATCGCAGTCAAATTCCCAGATCGACTATGAGAGAGATGAAAGAAGAGGAAATGCCTAGGAGGGAAACTCTTAGTGATTTTCTGCAAGAGTATGAATCTCAAAATGAGAATTTTAGAGATCATATCACTTTCCAAGAGTTTTGCAAGATCAAGGTGGAGAGGAGAAAACAGCATGACATGAGCGGATTTTCCCTATCCACTTTTGATGGGTCACCAACGTGTGGAGTTAGAGCTTGGGTGGAGGAGTTACACACCTATTTGCAGTAACACCAAGTCTCTAAAGATGAAGCCATCAAAGTTGCAGCGCTGAATTTTGAAGGTAAGGTCTATTCTTGGTGGATATTTGAGTCTTTTCCATTAAGAAATGCAAATATTTCTTCTTATGAAAATTTCACTAAGAGATTAATAGAAAGGTTTGGTGGAAAACATTATGAAACATCCTTGGTGGAACCAAACAAACCAAAACAAAAAAAACCTTTGCATATGATGGAGGAACCTATAAACTCAAATCCACTTCAGAAAACTATTGGAGAATCTCACATCTTTCATACTACTTTGCTAGAGGCAATATCTCTGTCTCATATCCTTGGACAAGAAGGCATGAAGATCCATTTTTCAAAAGAGGATCCTCTAATTAAGAAGGTGACTCCCATTCATATTGAAGAAGAAGAGAAGGGTGGGGGAAACAACGTTGTCATAACTAGAGGACATCTAGAACCTCATGCAGAGGTAGATGGAGCACTTGCTCCAACAAGAGGGATTCTTGTATCATTGCAAGGAATTCCCTAGGATCTCAAATATGGAGGTCAAGGCACAATCAATGAACAACATGATTGTGAAACATTGCAGATGAAAGGAGAACGTAGGGAGGAAGGTCAGCATAAATTGATGAGGAGCACACACCCCTATCTATTTCAGAAGGGTAATGAAAAGAAGAGGCAGACTGATTTGCGCAATGAGGGTAGGGAAAAATTTGTCCATCCATATGAGAAATCTACTCTTGACATTGCTGTCTCATTACATGGAGGCATTCCACTAGGGAGACCACCAGATCAGGAGATGTTGAGGGATGCTTTATATGGGGTTGCACCACTCTTGGATCCTGGAGGGGTGAATACCTTGGAGGATTATAATACAATGCAGAGATTTTGGGATGGACTCAAGTAGGAGAGAGATATTCTCCCATTTTCGGAATCACCCACTCTCACTACATATACTGCGCTGACAGAAGTTGCTACAATGATGGAGGATGGCACCTTCATGGTGCAAGGGATATGCTCCATGGATTTAGAGAAACAGAGGGTACTTCCCTTAAGGAATGAATCCCCCATACATGGGAGTAGATGGAGGCCACTCATGCTTACATTGGCCAAGATCAGGAGGTTCTTTTTGGATGGTAGCTTCTCATGGGAGGCCAACTTCCAAAAGTAATCACTTCTATTTGAGCATGAGAAACTACATGATGGGAATGGCAGCATTTTGGAGGATGAATTTGGAATGAGGGATGTCAAAGGAGAACACAACAACATGTGAGGAGCTTCACATTTCAGATCTTCAGTGCTGTCTCTTAGGAGGATTGATCCATATTGGAGATGTCAACTCTTGGTAGAGTACTCCAAGGATCTTGGTGCTTGCATGATTCTTGATGACTTGAATGGAGATGATGGATACATGGTGGTTGGAGCGGTCATATATTCTTATGGTAGAGTATTCTTGACTAGAGTTTCTGAGCTCAAGAGGAAGCTACTACATGTAGCACATGTGGACTTTCTTTCCATGCACTTTGATGCATTCCATTCTTTGATGGAGGAGTTCACTTGGGAGGGTATCCAGTAGGATATATATAAAAATTTGGAGAGATGCATAGCCCGTATGGTGATAGATAGGATGTCACAGCCACTTCCCTACTCATTGGGGGTGAGGGAGAGCTTTCAGTTGAGCCATTTCAGCTCAATGACCAAAGTACATAGTAAAGAAGGTATATTTTTGCATTATGACTTGTACTTCTTTACTTTATATGAGCAACATATTGTACCAAGGAGGATCCTTAATTCTTGTATATTGTATTATCATGTACTTGAGGCCATTTTCAGCAGTGATGTTGGCCATTCTATCAGTGGTTTGTGGGGGAAGCCACATGATTCTTGGTGTGCACCATTGACACCACATTTTACATTCATGATTCGATCTTATGGGATGATTGTGGTAGAAAACAAGTGGCTAGAAGGACACTTGTTATTTTTTTTTTTGAGGCAAGAAAGGGATGCACTATGCTGGTTCCATGTGTGGAACTATGATCCACTTTTCGATTGTCATATGGCAACTTGTTTTCACTGGCCCTTTGCTTCCTTATATTGCTGATGTTCCTATGTTCATGGGGAGCTTTGTTTGGAGAGCAGGACAAGAGTTGGAGGTGCCCATTGGGGGTATGATTCTCCCTAATTTACATGTTTTGTGTTTCAGGAGAAACAATGGGAAAACCATGAATGCCATGCTACATCTCTTTTCTTCATGTGGGAGGAGCCATTTGGAGAACTTGAGTTCTTGGAGGAGGCACTTCATGGCTGATTTGTTTGGAGGGGTAACTTGGGCCATTCTTGGAGGCCATGTCATTTCAGCCCAAGAATAGCAGCAACCCCATACTTACCATATATGGAGAGAGAAACAACATTGGTGGAAAAATCTATACTCTCCATATAGCCCCAATACATTACATAAAACCGGGGTTGAGGATTTCTTTGATGAGCTACCTAGGATGGCTCATTTCATTTGGATGATAGCATGGAATGGGAGTTTCTAATTGGGGATGAGATCCCTTATGCTTGTCATCACTCCTACCTTGAGGAGGCCATTGGACAACAAGTAGGTTTTGACTTACACCTTCCACCTTTTCATGAAGTGAGCCATTTGGTTTTGCATACTTGGGAGGAACCATTGGAGGGCAGATTTATTGTAGATTATTTTGAGCAGTGGTGCAGAATATTGATGAGAAGGACACAAGGGGAATAAGGGAGGAATTTTTCTCCACCTTTACAGTTTCTTGAGGACAAGCAACATTTTGGAGGGGAGGACTGTAATATTCAAAAAATTTAGCCTTCATCTAAATGGAATATTATAGTTTATTTTATCACTAGACATGTGAATAAGAGGGTAGGGAGGCCCATAAAACTCTTTAGATGGAATAATAACACTCCTAAAGTGAAAGGAGGAAGAATAAGCAGCTGTATTAAGCACCTTTGGGTGTGAACATGGATTGGATCATGTTGATTCAGTCAACTTTGACCAAGTCAACAACACTGTCATGGAGGAGTGGCCTTTATGATGAGACAACGCAGTTTTAGTGGAGGAAAAATTGCATGAGCATGGTGGGACCCAATGTGAGGTGGTTCAATTACTATATATGGAGAGGATGGCAGCTATTAGTCATCAGTATTTTTCACCTGTTGTTGATGACTAGATTCCTAGCTGAGTTTTCTGGAAGCTAATCTCCATATGTCAATTTGTTATCTAGAATACACCCCAAACAAATTTTTTATCCTCCTACCTCTCCCTGTCAGCCTATGATCAGAGCAAGCTTCAGTTTTCAATCATGTCTTGCTTCAACAAAATATTCCTGTCTATAGCTGTCTTAGCCTTGCTTATCTACTATCATTTTCCCCTTGTTTCTCATGAAATTCACTGTCCAATATTTGACAAAGTTTCTCCCTTCCTATCCCTGATTTTCTTGTCAAAAACAATCAGAATCAATGAAAGTTGCCCCTAAGTTAGATAGTGGTGTTTAGGAAGTCTTTTCCTTGGAAAAACAAATCTTAAGCCAAAGAGCCTTTGTCTAGTACCAACCAGTCATATATTTCCTTCCTATTCTGCAAAATAAGTCCTGATACATCCATAAGTCGCACACCACTAAGAGGTTTTTGTCTCTATTCAAGAAGAAATTCAACAAAGGTCCAAATCAGAAGAAAATAAGCATGTTCATTGTCTAAAGAATGTGCTTATATTGGGAAAAATATCCATAAGGCACCAAAGAATCCTTCCAAGGTTCAAAGTCATATTTTTTGCATCTCTGCAGGGGTGTAAGTGAATGACAAAAAATATCCAAACAAGAGCAAAGAGACAGTCCAAATAAGTCTCTCATGTTGAAGAAATTGCCATCATGAAGCAAATGGAGCTCTGAAATGAAAAGAGAGCAAGAGTGCATGTTTCAAAGTGTTTCAGTGTTCCTTCAGAGGTGATGCTGCATAAATTTTCCCAAGGACACCATCATAATACATAAGAAGACAACTGCTTCTTATGCTGCCTTGAGCTCGGGATAAGAACACTAGTCAAAGAGAAAATCCAATGTACCTCTGCAAACACAGTCAAGAAAGGTTAGTAAATAATGACTAACAAGCAAATACTCTAAAAATACATGTCATGTGGTTTCTAGTTTAAAGGGTTCACAAAGATATTTTGACAAAAAGATACATATCTCAGAACATGCCTCATATAGCAGATTGTCAAAATTTCACTTTATTACCTATTGTGATATACCAAGCAGAGATGTATATTTCAAGGAAAGATGACACAATTTTGGAAATAGATGAAATGTCATAACTGTGATGACCTCCTTCAAAAGAGAAAATGTTAGAAAACATCATGTTGATAACCTCCTCCAAGCAAGAGCAGATGGTTAAAAGACATCATTATAGGAAATCTCCTCCAAGCAAGAGCAGATGGTTGGGAAGGCACGCTGTGGCCTCCTTCATGAACAAGTAGAGGGCCAACATGTTTTTAAATGATTTCAGGGCTATTGTAGGCCACCTCCTTCCAAGGGATAAAACAAAGGATGCATCAACAAGTTTAGATTATGTTTAAGAAAGTTTTTCATTTGGAAAGTCAAAGTTGAAAATCAGTGGGAACAATTGAAATTTTATAAGTTGAATTTTGGTGTTACATCATAAGCAAAGCGGTGATATTATGGTGTTGAAGAAACCTCTTGTTCCTATCTATAAATACCTCCATCAACAGATAATACGAGAAGGCCCCATGATAGGCTTGAAAGATATTTTGAAAGGGCTGCAACAGTAGTTTTTGTGATGATTCCCCTTATTGAATATTCAAGGAAAAACACAACTACTCCATAAAATGATCTATTCAAAGAGCAGAGGGTTAAAGGAATTTTGATTTAACTTCATTCAAGAGAAAATGGTTAGAAAAATACAGTGATAAAAACCTTCTTCGAAGAGGGCAGTTGGTTTGGAAAATTTCAAAAAATGGCTTTCTTCACAAAAAGGTAGAGGGTCAGCTCCCCTAAGATTTACACAGTAAATCAGCTCATTCAAAGGGTCAAAAGGTGTGACCAAACATTTTTCACTTTTGGTCAAAAAATATCCCCATCGAATGGTAAGAGATAGAG
This sequence comes from Pinus albicaulis, assembly GCA_034641835.2. Taxonomy (NCBI): domain Eukaryota; kingdom Viridiplantae; phylum Streptophyta; class Pinopsida; order Pinales; family Pinaceae; genus Pinus; species Pinus albicaulis. The sequence goes on along the minus strand of CM076584.1, from coordinate 221,534,913 downwards.
TTTTAAAAGACATAGGAAATTTACATTTTTAAATGTTTTTAATGAGAGGATAAAACTTCCCTCCACTTCATAAACAAATAGATTTGCATATGTGTTTTCAAGAAGCTACAGTAGTGTGTCTTTCTAAGCCTTTTTTAGATGATATACTAGGTTACTCTTTTGGAAAAGACCCTTATAATCTATCTAAAAACCTTCTCCAAAGGGATAGACAAATGTTTTAGCTAACAATGCAGAACAAAAGCCTGTAGGGAATAAAAATGCTTTGCAAAAGGAAAGGAGGATGTTATGGCATTTTCAAATGGAAATAAGGGACCATTGACTCAGCTACTGGATATGATTCCATGATATAATGTACAATATGACAAGTAGGCCGCTTACAACCTGATGCATTATGATTCTGAAATTGAGAACACAAGAAAAAAAATTTACTTTTTGAGCAGATTAAACTTCTAGAGTAGTGGCTTCTTGAAATCAAACAATGATATAAAAAATAGAGCTTCAATTATATCAAGAAGAAGTACACTATAGAGTAAGGAGCATCCTCTTTTTATCCCAAGACAAAACTACTCTACTGTTAGTGAAGAAAGTTCTTGGTCTGAAAATAGTTCAATGGACTTTGGTGTTGCATCTATGGAGTCTCCCAGAATGCCTTATTTAGATAGAGTTGGTAGTAGTAGCTTTGATTATGGAAGCAACTCTTCCCATTCATCTGAGCGTTTGAAAGTATGTTGACTTTTCTGTATTCAAAATATGCTTAGGCTATATTGTCATCCAAAGACGCTAAGTTAAGGTCTAGAAGGCAGATGCGGCAATATAACAGGACCCTACACGAGTCATCAGTTGCAGATTCTAGAATATCATCAAGCAATTTAGAGGAGAGAAAACATGCACACGTTGAAATGAAGCTTAGTATGAGAAATGGGCCAAGTCGCATGACGAGTTTCCTTTACACCAATAAAATGTCAGACATGAGAAGAGCAGAAAACCAGTTCGATGGATGGGATATTGTGGAACATCCCATGCTGCCCCCGCCGCCTTCACATTGAGAAGATGTTGAACATCGGACTAAAGCAATGATTGTTGATGCTAAGAGGAAATGATTATGGACCTATCATGTAAAATCGCATCCCACCATTGGAATACCGGGGCAATATTTTCTCACAAATGTTTTTCATCCTCATCCTTTTGTAATTAATTATGTTGCTGCAGTAAGCATAAAATTCATTCATTTTGTTACGAGATGGTGGAAAGTATGTGTCATTCTCGGCTCAATTCTGTTCCATATTAGCGTTTATTCACGTATTGACTGATACATTTTTAGCCTAAATGGTTTCCTGTTTGAAGGATGATTCTGGTCTTGTTTCAGAAATTTGCTGTGTTGATCCTCTTAGTGGTTCACTCCTTTCAACATTTAGGCTTGATCCAGTTAGTGCAAATTCAAACTTCGTTTTCAACGTGCAGAACCAAGTCATGGAGGAGAGAAACAGGTATCGAACAATTTTGAGCCATTTTCAAGATTGATGGAATGTGCGGCATGCCTGTAGGAGTGCGCGACGTGCCTGTAGGAGGACATAGAAGAAATTTGTGAAGGGTGCAGCGCGCCTATAGAAAGGTGCGGCACACCTGTGCCCGACACCCATGGTTGCTGCTGAACGGCAGGGCCCGAGCAATTTTTGTCATTTTCAAAGCCCTCCAAGCATGAAAATTTTCCATTCCAAGTGCCAAATTCTCCTAATACAGTCATGTTCCAATTTCAATTTTTGAAAATATAAAAACTGCTCCCTAACCTCTGTTTTTTGACCCCGCCTGGTCTGCCCCTGAACGGCCCAATGCCCGGGCACCCAGGCCACCAAAAACATAGTTTTTCAAAAGATGTCAAAGTCTAGTTTTTAGCAGAAAGACACCTCCAAATGCATCAAGAAACTTTTATAAAGAAGTCGAAGGAAGTCTTTGACTATGATAACAAAGGACATAAAACAGTGAAAGAGAGAAAGGTTATTGTGTCACTTTGAAGGAGATTTTCTTTCTATGAATGGCTAGGGATATTCTTAGTCTCGAAACAAGAAAAACATCAGTTTGATTAGAAGGTTTTCAATTAGTTTGAAAGAGTATTCAAAACAGTGTTTTAAATGACTCCCTTTTGTCTCAAATAAACCACAAAGAGACAGTGAAAGGGAGGAGGTTTTATGTGCCAATTTGAGAGTTTTTCTTGTGTTATGAATGGCTTAGAGCATACATAGTCTCTAAGAGAAAAGCAGACTTAGGTTGAGGTCTTCAAATCAATTTAAAAAGGGTGTCTTGACACTATTTTTTAAAAGAGCATCATGTTTGTTAAACTCAGAGAAAAACAGTGACTAGAAGATGAAATTTTTGTTAATTGAAAGGAGCCTTTAAACATTGATTTCAAAAGTGCCATGATCATCTAAGAAAAGAGAGAAACAGTGATTAGAGTATAAGGCTTTTGTCAAATTTTAAGGAGGTCTTTTGTGTTATGAAAAAATAAAGGATTTGCAATATCCCAAATCAGAAAAAAGCAGAGTTTTTGAAGGGTATCATGATCAGTTTGAAGGAGTATTTAAAAAATGTGTTTTCAATAAGTCCCTTTTGTTTCTAATAACCACAGAAATACCGTGAAAGGGATAAGGGTTGATATGAAAATTTGAAAGTCCTTTTGTGCTATAAAATAACTAAGACTACACACAGTTGATAGAAGGAAAAACAAAGTTTGTTTGTGGAGGTCTTAAATGAGTTTAAAGAGGTATTTTAACAGTGATTTCAGGACACCTTGTTTACTAAACCAAAGAAGAGACAGTGAATAAGGGATGAATATTTTTTGTCAAATTAAAATAGGTCCACTTCTTGCTATGGATGGCAAGGATAAAAATAGCGATTGAGGGAAAGAGGTTTTTGGTGCCAAAAACACAAGGATACTTCTCTTCAAAAAACCACAAACATGTCTTGGTAAAGGCTTCTTGACTCAAAAAAAATACTGAAGAGATGACATTAGTGATGATGAGGAACAAGGCAAAGAGTCCAAACATAGTAGTGATAAAGAGAAAAGTGATGGACAACAAAATAGTGAAGGGAAAAAACATGACAGTCATGAAGAAAGCGGTGACAAGGATAAACAAGACAGCCCTCAAGCAAGCCATGATGAGGGCAAGCAAACACAAAACATAGAGCATGAAGGGCATTCTCCAAAGTATGTGCTAGCTGCCTCTCCTAGGCAAGGGGCCATGAATTCTTCGCCAAAGCTAAAATGCCAAACAACAAGGAAGAAAACCAAGAAAAATTCAAAATTGCCCAAAGAGGGCGCCCGGTGAGAAAAAGTGGAAAAGACACATCTAGACTTGGAATTTTGGCCCAAGCTTCTAGGCATGTTTCTAAACACCCTTACGGGGTTTTCTCACCAAAATTGAGTGAATTTCGACATGATCTTTTTTTTGTCATTTTTGGGCCTAATTGCATAAAATCATGGGCGCCGCCTTTTTTTTTTGGAGCATCCTCAGCTGTTGAGAGTGGTACTGTTGGATGCATTAAATTCAGGGGCATCTAATAAGAAATTTTTAGAGAAATTGAAGTTTTTTTGGTCCCCCAAAGATACAAAAAACACTCACTTTTTCAACACTCTGCCCACATATCAGCAAGTCCTAATTTTTGGGTTTTATCATTTAGTTCAGTATTTGATAGACTTATAGGCATCAGTTTGGTAAAATTCAAGTTGTTTCAGAAGTAGACATCAATATCTTTGCAACGAGCCATCACAGGCCTCGTTTTGACATCAGGAAGGCCCTCAAAAGTCATCCGAAAGACAGGCAATTTTCTGCTGGTGCGCCCTTACTGCTTTTTGGCCAAATAAGGCAGTTTTCTGAAGTGGCCTCTCCAAATGTGTGTTAAGCTATTTTGGGACATTATCAGTCATAAAAAGTTAAATTTATTCCTTTTTTTATCATTTTGAGATATTTTATTGGATATTTTGTGCCTTGGGCTTTGCAAAGCCTCAAGGACAAGATAAGATTTTGTTTTTGAGCCAATGGCTAGCTAGTTGCCTTGGTTGGGTTTCCTTCATCTTGGCCAATATATTCCAAGAGAATTCATTGTAAAAAGACTAAACTTGATGATATAGAGAAATATATGGTTATACAAGATTTGAAGAAATACCTGTCTCATGCATTGGATAGTTTCTTGAATGTTTTTGGATGATGAAAGAGGACCGCTGTTGGATTCCTTGACTTGGTAAAATGGTATAGTGTCCCTCTCTATTATGCTTCTTAGTTTTCATACATATTTCATTCTCTTGCTTGCTATAAGACAGTAGAGAATAGATTTGAGACATGCCCTTGGAGGCACCTCAGATTTCCTGTTTCTTTATAGCTTCTATGTTTTCTTCCTTCTTAGTCATATCAAAGAATCCTTGATTGCTCTTTGATCACTAAAGAAATTGTTTGCTTGTTTCATTTATGGTTTTATGCATGCTAAGTATGATTCACGGTATGCCCTGCTTACTCATGGCTAGTCATAACTCCACCTCTGAAACCTTTCTTTGAATGTTTGATTGTCCTAGTAGAACCAAAGAGGTATTGTATCAATCTTGGCCTTTGCCTAAAACTCTGCAATCTTAGTTTCAAAGAGCCCGATAGCTTGAAATACTATGTCAAGACATTTCCTCATAGTGCTTTGAGTTATTTGTTTGTCTTAATTGTCTTTCCCCAAAGTCTGATAGCAATTTCCTAAAGTTAGAGAGTCATATATCTCTATGTATTGCTTGAATGTTTATTTCTACGCATTTATCAGTTTGTAGTTACATTTATCATGACTAATGGTTAGCGTTACCATATAAATGTCAGCTATTGAACTATTTATGTTTGAAAGCCTTTTTCCTTCACAAATTTAGTGTCCATCCCACTTCATTTTACCTTAATATCCATTTTACCTTGATCAAATCGGCCGTTCAACATACCTTGTATCACCATATGAGGATTTCTCAACCTTTTCGACCCCATAGCCCAGTTAATCTGACAATATTTTTATCTATCTTAGTCTTTGATCAGTTCCTCCCTCAAAAACCTAAAAGAAAAACTAAAAACCTACTTCATAACTAGCCTAAAATCAGAAACACAAGAAGAAAAACACATAGATATCCCTTACACAAATAGCAAGAGCCCTCTCTGAGTCCAGGAAGGCTAGGTCCTTGGGCTCCAAAGTTGGTTTGATGTTACCCTATCACTTGGCTTGCCAATCAGCCAAATCACGGGACCCTAACATAATGGCGATCACGGTGGGACTCTGAGTAATAAACAAACTTAGATTCCCTAAGCCTTCAGAAAACTTTGAGAATACTATCTTGTGAACTTATCCCACCACTCACTAACATAATGGTGATCACGGTGGGACATCTGAGTTAGTGAAAATTTAAGTATACCTTAGAACTTTAGAAATCTCTCAACCTAGAATTATTATCAAAGAGTAGAATCTAGTTGTCTCACCATCCTAGCAAAATGATGACCCAACAATAGGACACTCTTACAAACTTTAGGGCTTCATAAAAACTCAGAAAACCCCAAAACATCCCTATATTGGATTTTTATCAGTTATTGGTGGTGGACCATAAACAGATATCTCTAAAAACAACAAAAATCCGCTTGGCGACTCCACAACTCTCAATAGACCTAAAGACTCAACTGGATGAAGAACCTAAAACATGACCAATCATCCTAGAAAGAAAAAGCACTCAGGCTTTAGTTGGATTCAAGAAATTATTGTCTTTATCTATAACTATGTTCTATCCTACTTTGAGCCTGATCAAGAATACACTGATGAGATCTACATTGATCATTGGAAAGATCTCAAACCTCTAAAAGCTAAGCCTCAAATTTCAGACCATGAGCAGGTTTATACACCTGTGCTTACCCCAGATTCACCTATGGAAAACCTAGTTAAACATGAGCCTCATGCTACCTTTCCCACTCTGGCTGAAACCTCAAACAGTCATAAATTTCTTTTTACACTACCTATATCCACAAAGGTCCTAGAAAGATACAAGCCTCTGGTTTTACCTCCCATCTTCCGATCCCTCCCTGCAAATCTTCAAAATAAATTACCCAGATTTGATGGAGAAAGCTCCAAAGTCACCGCTGAAGAGCACGTCCAAAATCTTGAGAATGTACTTGACCTTTTTGAAATAGAAGAAGATGATGTGCATATTAGAATGTTTGCCTTATCATTACAAGGAAAAATTAAGAGTTGGTTTAAAGACCTTCCAGCTGCAAGCATTACCAATTTTCATCAGTTCACTCAAATCTTCCTAGATAGGTGGGTGGTCATGGGTAATAAAGTTCTCATCATAAAGAAATACAATCATTTAAAAATACAACCAGGGGAGACAATACAAAACTTTTCAGCCAGGTTCAATAAAGTATACCATGCAATGCCTGCTAACATTAAGCCACCCCTCAGATGTGCTCTCTTGCACTACCCAAATTCTTTTGACCCAGAGATGGTTTTCCAGATAAGAGATAAAGATCCTTTGACCCTAGAAGAAATTCAAAGGATAGCAGTTGATGTAGAATTCAACATACTAAATAGGGAGGCACAGCTAAGAATAATAGAGAAAGACAAAGAAAATCAAGAGAGACTAATATCTTCAGAGTAAAAGTTGGAAAATTTGGTATATTATTTTAGCAAACTAGAGAATCTACTTGACAGGAAAAGAGAAAGACACAAATTTAAGGTTAACATTGCTTATTCAAACCAACCTACACTTCTTCCTCAGGATGAACACACTCAACTATTACAAGAAAAGAGTTATAAACAAAATGTGCCTAATGAGAAATTTGCAAATAAAAACATAGAGGAATGCTCTAAAGAAAATATCAGCCAGTTTGAAATCACAGATTCTGAAATGGAAGAAGAATAAAAAACTTTAGGTTCTCTACCCTTATGCTTTAAATCATTCCAGACTTTGAAAGAAAATTTGCATCCTAAATATCTCTTAGCAGTTATTCAAGAAACCCCTACTCAAGTTAACTCTCACCTAAATCAAGAAGAGTTGATTGAAGAGGAATTCAAATCTGAAATAAAAGACAAATCTAATCCTGTAGGATCTCTACCTTTATGCTGGGAGTCATTTGAGTTCATAAATGAAAATTGGTCTCCGAAGAATCCATTAGAGGAAACTCATGAATCCCATGTTTATTATCCTAAACATCAAGAAGAGTTGATTGAGGATGAATTCAAATCTGAAATAGAAGATAAATCAAAACCTATAGGATCTCTACCTTTATGCTTGGAGTCATTTGAGTTCATACAAGCAAATTGGCCTCCTGAAAATATATCAGAAACAACCCATGAATTACATGCTAACTATCCTCAACATCACAAAGGATTGTTGAAGATGAAAACAATCAAGAAATGAAAGAGAACCCACAGTATCTCTCTAAAGGCACAAGTGATGATTCATCATCTCTCATAGGTGAAGCCCAAAAAGACATTCATCCTCCAAATCAACTTTCCCAAGAGAAAGAGGATTATTGTAGTTATATCCAAAGAGAAATAAAAATGCCTCCCTTTTTAACTGAAGAGGAAATAAATCAACTTATAAACATGCAGACAACCTCTAAAAATTCATATAACCAAAACTTTTCTGATCTTTCTCATGTTAATCTTGCATACCATGAGTCAAAAAATAGATTTGTAAATCAATTTGAAGAAAAGAAATCTGATAGTCTAATATGCATGGTTGGTGACATTACTTATATTAATGATTCTCCAAGGTTTGATCAATATATTGATGATTATGATATCCAAACAGAAACTAACCTTGCAGAGCAATAAAAAATTGATTTGTGGGACAAAGTTCATTATCGTCAGGTTAAAAAAAGTAAGCAACCAATACAGGTCACTTATGACACTGATAAGGAGAGCCTTGAGAGTTTAGATGTAAGTGAAGAGTCTCTGACTCTTTGCTCTACTTCACTTCAGTCCATTAGAAATAACATTCACATAATTACAAATCAACAGTCTTTCAACTTTGATGATAAGGTTGAGGAGGATGATGAAATTCTCAAGCATGTTGTAAATGAGAAGCCTTTTCCTGAAATGGTTGAGGAAATCATTTTGGACATGGAATATTCCTTAACTCCAGATTTGCAGCGACCAAGTTCCATTGAGTTACAAATTGCAGATGAAGAAATAGAGGTTGATAAACACATGAGAGTCGTCACACTATCCTTTCAAGAGGATTTACTACCAAAGTGTATCCCTGCTCATCAACATGATGACCTTCACACAGTTTCTAGTCCACTTAATCAGAACACATCAGCTTGGAAAGAAGACTACACTGCAATATATGATGAGTCTGACATTTCAAGTGATCATGAGCAAGGGGAAGAGTTTATTTCCCAGGAGAGTCCCAGATATAGCCAAGTGGAAGAAAGAGTAGTCCTAAATGAAGCCTATATATCAAATCCTCTATATCAGGTATTATTCCAAGATCCATTTGTTGTTTTCCTTGAGAAATATGAAGGAGTAGTGTGTTCCGCCCAGAACAGTCTGTTGCAAAGAGTGAGAAAAATTTTAGACACTACTGTTCGAAAACAAGCCAAATGGAAGTGGCCTTTTCATTTCTTCAGCATCATGAAAGAACTGAAACAGATTCACCCATGCAATCATCTACTTGACTGGTTACATTGGAAAAGAGAGTTCACCAAATAAATGTCTATTGTGTATAGGTTAGATTAGGATAGATAGATAGATGTGAAAAATAAGCTCAGCCTTGTGAGCATCTTTTCAGTTCTAGATTGTTTGATGAAAAAGTAAAAAAGCAGAAAATACAAAAATAGTAAAAAGTAGAAAAAGAGGGTAGTTTCTAAAGCAATGGTATAGCCCCATAACCAAAAATAGTCATGCTGAAAGCGAGCAAGTCTAAATCCCGCTACTAGTGCTCAAAAGATGTCTTGCTCAATTATCTAGCCTAATCATAACTGAACATGTTTTAAATTGATTGCTGATAAGTTAGTGAATGAAATGATAGTCAAAATGTGTAAGCTTGACTTGTGAATAGAATTAGATTAGGAAAATATACTGGTTCCACATGCTCAAAACAGAACCAAAGAGGAAAACAGGGATGAAAAAACAAACTATGTATCCTAGCCTTGATTTTTCTAGATCTCATTTTCATGCAAAATAATATTTGTGTGCAGCTTGTATTTTATGCCACAAACACATGAAAAATCAGACCGTCTAATCATGATTTGATCATTTTTCAATTTCATGTTCTAGAATAGTGAATAAAATCCTGTCAAACAGCTTAATATTGACAGTCGATCTAGCATAGGTGGAGAAACAAAAGAGTTCATCACTTTAATCTGAACTTCAGGAAGATATAAGTGTAGAAATAGATAGTTTCTTTTCTGAAAAATATCATGTCAAAAGGTTGCTAGTCAAAATGCACCTAAAGAAGAAAAATGTTAGGAAATATAGCTAGGTAGGTAGAGATGTTTTTGAGGCTAATCATGCTGTCAATTTTCAGAAATGGAATCAAGAAAAAATGAAATTTGCGCCAATGGATAAAGCACTGGTCTTCATAAGCTATAGATCTGCAATTCTGGACACCTCCTGAAAAGGAGTTGCCCTCCCCAAATGGAGCCACTGTTAGTCATCAATATTTTTCACCTGTTGTTGATGACTAGATTCCTAGCTGAGTTTTCTAGAAGCTAATCTTCATATGTCAATTTGTTATCTAGAAAACACCCCAGACAAATTTTTTATCCTCCTACCTCTCCCTGTCAGCCTATAATTAGAGCAAGCTTCAGTTTTCAGTCATGTGTTGCTTTAGCAAAATATTCTTGTCTATAGCTATCTTAGCCTTGCTTATCTGCTATCATTTTCCCCTTGTTTCTCATGAAATTCACTGTCCAATATTTGACAAAGTTTCTCCCTTCCTATCCCTGATTTTCTTGTCAAAAAAACTCAGAATCAATGAAAGTTTCCCCTAAGTTAGATAGTGGTGTTTAGGAAGTCTTTTCCTTGGAAAAAAAACATCTTAAGCCAAAGAGCCTCTGTCTAGTACCAACCAGTCATATATTTACTTCCTATTCTGCAAAATAAGTCCTGACACATCCATAGGTCGCACACCACTAAGAGGTTTTTGTCTCTGTTAAAGAAGAAATTCAACAAAGGTCCAAATCAGAATAAAATAAGCATGTTCATTGTCTAAATAATGTGCTTAGATCAGGAAAAATCTCCATAAGGCACCAAAGAATCCTTCCAAGGTTCAAAGTCATATTTTTTGCATCTCTGCAGGGGTGTAAGTGAATGACAAACAGTATCCGAACAAGAGCAAAGAGACAAGTCCAAATAAGTCTCTCATGTTGAAGAAATTTTCCATCATGAAGCAAATGGAGAGCTGAAATGAAAAGAGAACAAGAGTGCATGTTTCAAAGTGTTTCAGTGTTCCTTCAGAGCTGATGCTACATAAGTTTTCCCAAGGACACCATCATAATACATAAGAAGACAACTGCTTCTTATGCTGCCTTGAGCCTGGGATAAGAACACTAGTCAAAGAGCAAATCCAATGTACCTCTGCAAACACAGTCAAGAAAGGTTATTAAATAATAACTAACAAGAAAATACTCTACAAATACATGTCATGTGGTTTCTGGTTTAAAGGGTTCGCAAAGATATTTTGACAAAAAGATACATATCTCAAAACATGCCTCATATAGCAGATTGTCAAAATTTCACTTTATTACCTATTGTGATATACCAAGCAGAGATGTATATTTCAAGGAAATATGACATAGTTTTGGAAATAGATGAAATTTCATGATTGTGATGACCTCCTTAAAAAGATAAAATGTTAGAAAACATCATGCTGATAACCTCCTCCAAGCAAGAGCAGATGGTTAGAAGACATCATGATAGGAAACCTCCTCCAAGCAAGAGAAGATGGTTGGGAAGGCATGTTGTGGCCTCCTTCATGAACAAGCAGAGGGCCAACATGTTTTTAAATGATTTCAGGGCTATTGTAGGCCACCTCCTTACAGAGGATAAAACAAAGGATGCATCAGTTGGTTTAGATTATGTTTAAGAAAGTTTTTCAATTGGAAAGTCAAAGTTGAAAATCAGTGGGAACAATTGAAAGTTTATAAGTTGAATTCTGGTGTTACATCATAAGAAAAGCAGTGATATTATGGTGTTGAATAAACCTCTTGTTCCTGTCTATAAAGACCTCCATCAGTAGATAATAAGAGAAGGCCCCATGATAGGCTTGAAAGATCCTTTGAAAGGGCTGCAACAGTAGTTTTTGCGATGATTCCCCTTATTGACTAATCAAGGAAAAACACATCTACTCCTTAAAATGATCTATTCAAAGAGTAGAGGGTTAAAGGCACTTTGATTTAACTTCATTCAAGAGCAAATGGTTAGAAAAATACAATGATAAAAACCTTCTTTGAAGAGGGCAGTTGGTTTGGAAAATTTCAAAAAATGGCTTTCTTCACAAAAAGGAAGAGGGTCAGCTCCCCTAAGATTTACACAGTAAATCAGCTCATTCAAAGGGTCAAAAGGTGTGACCAAACATTTTTCACTTTTGGTCAAAAAATGTCCCCATCAAATGGTAAGAGACAGAGTTTTAAAAGACACAAGAAATTTACATTTTTAAATGTTTTTAATGAGAGGATAAAACTTCCCTCCAATTCATAAACAAATAGATTTGCATATGTGTTTTCAAGAAGCTGCAGCAGTGTGTCTTTCTAAGACTTTTTTAGATGATATACTAGGTTACTATTTTGGAAAAGACCCTTATAATCTATCTAAAAACCTTCTCCAAAGGGATAGACAAATGTTTTAGCTAACAATGCAGAAAAAAATCCTGTAGGGAATAAAAATGCTTTGCACAAGGAAAGGAGGATGTTATGGCATTTTCAAATGGAAATAAGGGACCATTGACTCAGCTACTGGATATGAGTCCATGATATAATGTACAAGATGACAAGTAGGCCGCTTACAACATGATGTGTTATGATTCTAAAATTGAGAACACAGGAAAACAATTTACTTTTTGAGCAGATTGAACTTCTAGAGCAGTGGCTTCTTGAAATCAGACAATGATATAAAAACACAGCTTCAAATATATCAAGAAGAAGTACACTATAGAGTAAGGAGCATCCTCTTTTTATCCCAAGACAAAACTACTCTACTACCAGTGAAGAAAGTTCTTGGTCTGACAATAGTTCAATGGACTTTGGTGTTGCATCTATGGAGTCTCCCAGAATGCCTTATTTAGATAGAGTTGGTAGTAGCAGCTTTGATTATGGAAGCAACTCTTCCCATTCATCTAAGCGTTTGAAAGGATGTTGAATTTTATGTATTCAAAATATGCTCAGGCTATACTGTCATCCAAAGATGCTAAGTTAAGGTCTAGAAGGCAGATGCGGTAATCTAACAGGACCCTACACGAGTCAACAGTTACAGATTCTGGAATATCATCAAGCAGTTTAGAGGAGAGCAAACATGCACACGTTGAAATGAAGCTTGGTGTGAGAAATGGGCCAAGTCACATGACGAGTTTCCTTTATACCAATAAAATGTCAAACATGAGAAGAGCAGAAAACCAGTTTGATGGATGGGATTTTGTGGAACATCCCACGCTGCCCCCGCCGCCTTCACATTGAGAAGATGTTGAACATCGGACTAAAGCAATGATCATTGATGCTAAGAGGAAATGATTATGGACCTATCATGTAAAATCACATCCCAACATTGGAATACCGGGGCAATATTTTCTCACAAATGTTTTTCATCCTCGTCCTTTTGTAATTAATTATGTTGTTGCAGTAAGCATAAAATGAATTCATTTTATTATGAGACGGTGGAAAGTATGTGTCATTCTTAGTTCAATTTTGTTACATATCAGCGTTTATTCACGTATTGACTGATACATTTTTAGCCTAAATGGTTTCCTGTTTGAAGGATGATTCTGGTCTTGTTTTAGAAATTTGCTGTGTTGATCCTCTTAGTGGTTCACTCCTTTCAACATTTGAGCTTGATCCAGTTAGTGCAGATTCAAACTTCATTTTCAACATGCAAAACCAAGTCATGGAGGAGAGAAACAGGTATCAAACAATTTTGAGCCATTTTCAAGCTTGATGGAATGCACGACATGCTTGTAGGAGTGCACGGCGCGCCTGTAGGAGGACATAGAAGAAATTTGTGAAGGGCACGGCGCGCCTGTAGAAAGGCGCAGCACGCCTATGCCCAGCACCCATGGTTGCTGCTGAACGGCAGGGCTCGATCAATTTTTTTCATTTTCAAAGCCCTCCAAGCATGAAAATTTTCCATTCCAAGTGCCAAATGCTCCTAATACATTCATGTTCCAATTTCAATTTTTGAAATTATAAAAACTGCCCCTAACCTCTGTTTTTTGACCCAGCCCGGTCTGTCCCTGAACGGCCCAGCGCCCGGGCGCCCGAGTCACTAGCAACACAGTTTTTCAAAATATTTCAAAGTCTAGTTTTTAGCAGAAATACACCTCCAAATGCATCAAGAAACTTTTATAAAGAAGTTGAAGGAAGTCTTTGACTATGATAACAAAGGACATAAAACAGTGAAAGAGAGAAAGGTTATTGTGTCACTTTGAAGGAGATTTTCTTTCTATGAATGGCTAGGGATATGCTTAGTCTCAAAACAAGAAAAAAATTAGTTTGATTAGAAGATTTTAAATTAGTTTGAAAGAGTATTCAAAACAGTGTTTTAAATAACTCCCTTTTGTCTCAAATAAACCACAAAGAGACAGTGAAAGGGAGGAGGTTTTATGAGCCAATTTGAGAGTTTTTCTTGTGTTATGAATGGCTTAGAGCATACATAGTCTCTAAGAGAAAAACAGACTTAGGTTGAGGTCTTCAAATCAATTTAAAAAGGGTGTCTTGACACTGTTTTTTAAAAGAGCATCATGTTTGTTAAACTCAGAGAAAAACAGTGACTAGAAGATGAATTTTTTGTCAATTGAAAGGAGCCTTTAAACATTGATTTCAAAAGTGCCATGATCATCTAAGAAAAGAGAGAAACAGTGTATAGAGTATAAGGCTTTTGTCAAATTTGAAGGAGGTCTTTTGTGTTATGGAAAAATAAAGGATTTGCAGTATCCCAAATCAGAAAAAAGCAGAGTTTGTGAAGGGTATCATGACCAGTTTGAAGGAGTATTTAAAAAATGTGTTTTCAATAAGTCCCTTTTGTTTCTAATAACCACAGAAATATCGTGAAAGGGATAAGGGTTGATATGAAAATTTGAAAGTCCTTTTGTGCTATAAAATAGCTAAGACTACACACAGTTGATAGAAGGAAAAACAGAGTTTGTTTGTGGAGGTCTTAAATCAGTTTAAAGAGGTATTTTAACAGTGATTTCAGGACAACTTGTTTACTAAACCAAAGAAGAGACAGTGAATAAGGGATTAAGATTTTTGGTCGAATTAAAATATGTCCACTTCTTGCTATGGATAGCAAGGATAAAAACAATGATTGAGGGAAAGAGGTTTTTGGTGCCAAAAACACAAGGATACTTCTCTTCAAAAAACCACAAACATGTCTTGGTAAAGGCTTCTTGACTCAAACAAAATACTGAAGAGATGACATTAGTGATGATGAGGAACAAGGCAAAGAGTCTAAACATAGCAGTGATAAAGAGAAAAGTGATGGACAACAAAATAGTGAAGGGAAAAAACATGACAGTCATGAAGAAAGCAGTGACAAGGATAAACAAGACAGCCCTCAAGCAAGCCATGATGAGGGAAAGAAAACACAAAACATAGAGCATGAAGGGCATTCTCCAAAGTATGTGCTAGCTTCCTCTCCTAGGCAAGGGGCCATGACTTCTTCGCCAAAGCTAAAATGCCAAACAACAAGGAAGAAAACCAAGAAAAATTCAAAATTGCCCAAAGAGGGCGCCCAGTGAGAAAAAGTGGAAAAGACACATCTAGACTTGGAATTTTAGCTCAAGCTTCTAGGCATGTTTCTAAACACCCTTAAGGGGTTTTATCACCATAATTGAGAAAATTTCTACATGATATTGTTTTTTGTCATTTTTGGGCCTAATTGCATAAAATCATGGGCGCCGCCTTTTTTTTTTGGAGCATCCTCAGCTGTTGAGAGTGGTACCTTTGGATGCATTAAATTCAGGGGCATCTACTCAACATTTTTGAGAGAAATTAAGGTTGTTTTGGTCCCCTAAAGATACAAAAAACACTCACTTTTTCAACACTCTGCCCACATATCAGCAAGGCCTAATTTTTAGGTTTTTTTCACTCAGTTCAGTATTTTATAGACTTCCATGCATCCGTTTGGGAAATTTCAAGTTGTTCTAGAAGGTAGACTTATAGGCATCAGTTTGGTAAAATTCAAGTTGTTTCAGAAAGTAGACATCAATATCTTTGCAACGAGCCATCACAGGCCTCGTTTGGACATTGGTAAGGCCCTCAAAAGTCATCCGAAAGACAGGAAATTTTCTGCTAGTGCGCCCTTAGTGCTTTTTGGCCAAAAAAGGCAGTTTTTTGAAGTGGCCTCTCCAAATGTGCGTTAAGCTATTTTGGGATATTATCAGTCATAAAAAGTCAAATTTATTGCCTTTTTTAGAATTTTGAGATATTTTATTGAATATTTTGTGTCTTGGGCTTTGCAAAGCCTCAAGGACAAGATAATATATTTGTTTTTGAGCCAATGGCTAGTTAGTTGCCTTGGTTGGGTTTCCTTCATCTTGGCCTATATATTCCAAGATAATTCATTGTAAACAAGACTGAACTTGATGATATAGAGCAATATATGGTTATACAAACTTGGAAGAAATACTTGCTCATGCATTGGATAGTTTCTTGAATGTTTTTGGATGATGAAAGAGGACTGCTGTTGGATTCCTTGACTTGGTAAAACGGTATAGTGTCCCTATCTGTTATGCTTCTTAGTTTTCATACATATTTCATGCTCTTTCTTGCTATAAGACAGTAGAGAATATATTTGAGACATGCCCTTGGAGGCACCTCAGATTTCCTATTTCATTATAGCGTCTATGTTTTCTTCCTTCTTATTCATATCAAAGAATCCTTGATTGCTCTTTGATCACTAAAGAAATTGTTTGCTTGTTTCATTTATGGTTGTTGGGGTTCCCATGTTTTGGCCAGATTGGCAAGACCAAAAGATGAGACAACATCAGAACCACTTTTGGGCCCTAGGATCTAGCCCTCCTGGACCCGGAGAGGGATCTCTCCAATAAAAAAAAGAATGATATATCTTTGAAAGCTCAAGATGAGATGTTAGGCTAGATATGAAGCACAGAGGATGGTTTTAAATGATTTGGTTGGTTGGTTGCTGGGTTGGTTATGGGATCATGAACTGAGAAAGTAATGAGAAGAAAGGAACAGAGCAGCAGGATGCTTCAGCCAAGAGGGTAGGTCAAGAGAGTGCCGTCCATTGGGCCATGGAGTCATAAAAGGAGAATTACTTGCAACAACTAGCCAAGGCTTTCAGAGGGCAAGTAATCTACACTAAAGGATCTTTTAGATAGATGATGGGATGGAACATTAAGGAAGGAAGGTGGAGGAAGGAAAGACAACCAAATTTCTGTCTATAGATCAGGTCAGAGGTCATTTAACTCCAGACCTGCTTGGACATACTCTAAGGTGGCTCTCAAAGAGGGACAAAGGGGCTGCTTATAGATTGGACCAGAGGTCATTTAACTCCAGGTCTGCTTTAGCAACTTCCAAAGGAAAAACAGAGATAAATTTGACAAAGAAACATCCAAGCAGCAAACCCCCAAGTTCATACATCAGCCAGCAGGCAATAACATCCACTGCACTGGTTAAACCCCATGAATTTACTCTTAGATAACACATAAATAAGAAAACATTAAAGGTAGGGAGAGCAGGAAACATAGGGCACCTAACAAGGGTGAATCCTATGTTATACTTCTGTTGCCTACCAGAAGAACATGAAACAGCATGTAAATGAAATAAACAGAGTTAGAAAAACATCACCAATAGTAATAGACCAGGATCCTGTGAAATGTGCTTTGATTAATTGATGAAAAACCAGTCATGTACAATAAGCTCAATGGCTAATACAGTCCAGACTTTCTCCTCCCAGCCTATTACATACAAACTACTCTGTAACTCCCTCCCAAGACTGTTCTAACAGTCAAACTGAATCCCTCTAACAGCAACTGCGCAGCAAGGCAACAAAAAACTTTACAATGTGTTCTTCTGGATTCTTATAGGAGAAAACAGAGCAGAAGATGGTAGGTGAAGAATTAAATGAAGAATTAAAGTTCAGAAGAGGAGGAAGGCCGCAACCCATTCTGCTTTAAATCTGTGCAATTACTTCTGGAACTCTGGCTGCAGTACTACTGCCATTTAATGTTGACTGGATGAACTGGTGAAATAATGATGTTAGGGTTTCCATACCGTGTAACAAATGCTTTTTGACAGTGTAGGACTGCTGAAAGGGCGTAGATCTTCATTCGGGCCCGGTGTAGACTGAAACAATGATGTGTACCATGTCCTTTCATGGAAGAACACTCTGCTGATATGAAAACCCTGATAAGATTATCTCTCTATGCATAGGATCGTCCAAGAGATCCACGGGGTCTTCCAAATTGTACTTTTGCCTTCTAAAAGTCCCTGCAGAAGTCTCCTATTTCTTACCTCGAGCTCTCTGCTATTCCTGTGCTGTCTCTGTCTGTGAATTTCGAGCTTCAATGGCGTCGGAGGGTTGGTAGAGTTTAAACTCTGTCCGTTGATGAATTTATGGTGCAAGCAACCCTCAGACGCTTCCTGTAACATTAAGCTCTGAATATAACCTCCGCACTTGGTCTTCATTGATCCCTCTGTCACTGTGACAAATATCGCGCATCATGGCGGTCATTTACTGTTGAAAACCCTGCAAAAACCCAATATCTGTGAAGAAAACAATGGATGGGAAATGGATGATGTGGACAGATGGAGGAGATGGCCATGCAGAAGTGATGGAGGTGAAAACTCGCAAAGGAAACGGTGAGAATCGCTCTGGCGGGGGTTGACGGTCCGCAGAGCGAATATACATGGAAAACAAACGAAAACACATTAAAAAACACGAAACAAACCGATTATACGTAATGGAATGGGCGCATGTATGGAGGGTGCACGTGGGGCGACGTGGCGTACGGTGAAGACATGTGGACAGATGATGTGGAGGCCGGGGCACGGTGGAATGGTCAACGGCAGGCAGATGAATCTGGATCGTTGATCGTGGCTGAGATCAACGGTGGAGGATGACGGACGGCAGGCCATGGCATGAGCTATCGCGCATGCAACTTCATTAGACTTCGTGCATCTTGAGCGGGCGATGGCCGTTGGATGGCCCATCCCATATCAGACGGTCGACAATCATTTCGCTGGGCGCCCACGTCCGACAGATAATGCGCGGGGGATGGAGTTAACGGGTGGTTTTGGAAATGTACAGGAGGACACGCGGCGAAAGGTGAGTGGAATCGCTGGCCTCTGGGGAAAAACCACCAAGTGCGCGAGGGTGGTGTGGAATAAACCAGAGGTTTGTGAACAGTGGAAGTGGGGAGTGGGACCACCATGTCAGGCGTGTTCCGCGTCGTTAGATCTAGAACAGATCAACGGTGGAAAATGCGCCCGAAGCGCTCTGGCTATGAACCGTCGATCTGGGGATTAAAATGGACGGTGGGGATGAAATGCGGGGGGCCAAGGTGTACGGGCATGGGAATTTTGGAGCGACCCCCCGTAGTGAATAACAACCGTTGATTTTAGTCGTCCGATATCCAGAGGAGTCAACTGTGGGGGCTCCATGGTTTGACTCTACGGATGGAGAAGGGCCTCTGCAGGGGAAAGGCTTTGGTCACGGCGTTAGGCTATATGGAGCGGAAAGGCGCGAGGCTAGCGGAGAAGGGGGCTTAGGCCTATTATAAGGTCAGGAGTGGGTTTTTAACCCATTTCTAATGTATTTTGAGGCCTAAGGAGGGTAACAATAGGGAGATGGAGGGGGAATCTGGGCAAACGAAGGGTGTAAGGATTTTTAGAGGGGATATAGGGGGGTTAATAGGGGGAAAAAACACTTTGACAGAAGGAGAAAAAAGGGAAAAGGGACATTTTGCAGGGGTACAAGGGGTAAATGAAGGCTTTGAGCTAGGGAAATAGCAGAGGGGATTTGTATAAGGCAAAGCACATAGAGACCTCAAGGATGATGTGTCTTCAAGGGAGATGCATTCCTTGAAGGTCTCCAAAATGACATAGCCCCCCAGCTTGCTTGTCAAGAATTTCATAGGGGGGGGCTAACAGTGGCTCCACATGAGGATGGCTTCTTCTTGAAGGAGGCAAGACACCAGAAATGATCTTTGGAGTAGGCCAGTTGCCTGCTGCTTGGCACATCCCTTTCTTTGATCAGCTGCCACAATATGAACATGTTACATCAGCAGAAACATTCTTCCCAATCAGTCTACCTACCCACACTACAATCCTAGCATTTTTTCTTTCCTTAGGGTGCATTTGAGCTAGCAAACCCTTTACATCATTTTATTTGCAAACAAGAAAACAAACCTATTCTACTTCTACCCTTATTGCTCCATGAGACCAGATTAGACTGTTGGTCTCACATGTTTCTCTACCTACACTACTACCTACTAGGATTAGACTGTCTAGCAGGTTTCTTCTCTATATTCTAAGACAAAAATTGAAACAACTAACTACCTGCTCATAGGCTGAGCTTTATTGAGCCTTTCCTACCTACCCTACTCTACTGAAATATTTACATGTCTAGCTTACAAACATTGTCTTCCAATGTAACCAGTCCATCAAATGATCCCATGGCTGGTCCTTCTTGCTCAACTCCTTGAGCATGCTGGATAGGTAGGGCAACTCCCACTCTTTTTGTTCAATAACAGCAGCTTTGGAAAATTTTCCTTCTGTTTGCAACATGTTGCTCAAAAAGACCCTTGATCCTTCTTCAAGTATATGCAGGAAATGTGCATAAGGATCATGAAATGATACCTGGCTATGAATATTTGGCAGGCAGGCTTCAACCAGAATTTCCTCTTCTTCCACTGGATCAAGGATAAGACTCTCTTGAAGAAGATAATCTTCTTCATCTTCTGAACTAGAGGACTCATCATATATGGCAGTGTTGTCCTCCTGGAGCTCTGATATATTTTTCTCTGAGGTGCTGAGCTCTGTGAGAAGATCTATGTATTCTTGAGCAGGGTTTTGGTCCATTTCTTCCTCCTTTTCAAGAGAAAGCTCTTTGCTTACATTCTGCTCCAGAATATGTTCTTTACTTTCCTCCTCATCTTCTGAAAAGAAAAACTGCTAGTTTCCCATCTCACTGATGATGTGTGGTAGAGCAGAATGAAGATTCAAAGAATACTCATCTGCTATTATACTGTCATAGCTCTCCCCATCAGTATCATAGATAGGCTGACTGGTTTCATTACTTCTCTGGAGCCGTTGGTCCTGATCTTCCTCCCATGGATCTAAGGATGATGGTTCTGCAAGCTCAGCTTCTCTTTGAAAGCAATCATCATCAAACGGATCATAAAAAGGAAAATCATAATTGTAAGTAAAGTCACCCTCCAAACCTCTCGGATTCTCAACAGGTCTTTTTTCATTCTGATCCACAGAGGAGTCTTCTGAACCTAAATCATCAAACTCATAAGATGAATGGGGAAGAGTGCGTGTTCTATAGAAGGCCTCGGAGGTGGACTGTTTTTTTAATATCCTCTCTATCTCTTCTTCTGTCAAAAGAGGGGTTTCCCTTTCATCATGGATAGAAGCACAACGATCCTCTTTCTCTTGTATTAGCTGATTTGGAGGCGGGATGTTTTCTTGAGCCTCCTCTTCCACACCAGAGTTTTCCTCTTCCATGTAGTCTTCTGCTTCCTCAAGGCAGCTTTCCTTATCAGCCTTTGCTAATAGGTCCTGATGTTCTTTGGTCAGCATAGCACAAGGCATAGGTAAGCAATCAGGCAGTTCCTGATCACTAACCTCCTCATCTTCTATATATTCTTGAACATCATACATGTCTTGCTCATCTTCTCGGTCTTGAGTTTTTTCTTGCTCTGAAAGATGCATAGGCTGCTCGAAATAGTCATCATCTGTATTCATATTAGCCATGTGCATCTTTATAATTTCACCAAATGTTTCTGTTAATTCAATTAATTGATCGCACAAAGCGTCATACTTTGTATCTCTGTCCATGTTTGGATTCATGCTTATGAAAAGAAGGTTACTGCTTCTTCTCAACTAGTCCAGTGTCCTTCACCAGTGGAGTCATTTGGTCTTTGGATCATAGGGAGTGTGGAGTCGCCAGGTGGATGATTATGAATGTTTGAATTAGGATGATGTACACCATCAGCAATTAGGTAATGTCACCTTTCAGGAATAACCTAAAAACACAACAAAATCCAACCAGAGATTGACTGGGAGGGCGTTTACCAGATATGTCACCTCCGTAGAGGGTGAGATCCGAAGGCTACCTGGCCCTTCCCAGGCTCTGTCTAAGAGTATGTGACACACAACGAACGGAGGATGATTCAAGAACGGGATGAATTTCTGCCAATCTAACCAGAGATTTGTGGGTTTGAATGCCTAGGGATGTTCAAAGTGTAATGCACTCAATTCCCCAGTGGAGTCGCCATTATGTTGGGATTCCCATGTTTTGGCCAGATTGGCAAGACCAAAAGATGAGACAACATCAGAACCACTTTTGGGCCCTAGGATATAGCCCTCCTGGACCCAGAGAGGGATCTCTCCAAATAGAGCTAAGAATGATATATCTTTGAAGCTCAAATAAGGTATTAGGCTAGTTATGAAGCACAAAAGGGGGTTTAAAATGATTTGGTTGCTGGGTTGGTTATGAGATCATAGACTGAGAAAGTAATGGGAGGAAAGGAACAAAGCAGCAGGAAGTTTCAGCTAAGAGGATAGGCCGAGAAAGTGCCATCCATTGGGCTATGGAGTCATGAAAGGAAATTACATGCAACAACTAGCCAAGGCTTTCAAAGGGAAAGTCATCTACACTAAAGGATATTTTAGGCAGATGATGGAATGGAACATTAAGGAGAGAAAGTGGAAGAAGGAGACGCACCCAATTTCTGTCTATAGATCAGGTCAGAGGTCATTTAACTCTAGACCTTCTTGGACATACTCAAAGGTACCTCTCAAAGGTGGACAAAGGGGCAGCTTATAGATCAGACCAGAGGTCATTTAACTCCAGATCTGCTTTAGCAACTCCAAGGGAAAACAGAGATAATATTGACGAAGAAACATCCAAGCAGCAAACCCACAAGTTCATACATCAGCTAGCAGGCAATAACATCCACTGCACTGGTTAAACCACATGAATTCGCTCTTAGATAAAACATAAAGAAGAAAACATTACATGTAGGGAGAGCAAGAAACATAGGGCACCTAGCGAGGGTGAATACTATGTTATACTTCTGTTGCCTACCAGAAGAACATGAAACAATATGAAAATGTAATAAACAGAGTTAGGAAAAACATCACCAATAGTAATAGATCAGGATCCTGTGAAATGTGCTTTGATTAATTGATGCAAAACTAGTCATGTACACTGAGCTCAATGGCTAATACAGTCCAGTCCTTCTCCTCCCAGCCTATTACATACAACTACTCTACTACTCCCTCCCACGACTGTTCTAACAGTCAAGAATGAATCCCTCTAACAGCAACTGCCACATCAAGGCAACAACAACCTTTACAATGTGTTCTTCTAGATTCTTATAGGAAAAAACATAGCAGAAGATGGTAGGTAAAGAATTAAATGAAGAATTAACACTCAGAAGAGGACGAAGGCCGCAACCCATTCTGCTTTAAATTTGTGCAATTACTTCTGGTACTCTGGCTGCAGAACTACTTCCATTCTCTGTTGACTGGACAAACTGGTCAAATAATGATGCTAGGGTATCCATACTGTGTAGAAAATGCTTCTTGATGATGTAGGACTGCTGAAAGGGCGTAGATCTCCATTTGAGGCACAATGTAGACTAAAAATGATGTGTACCGTGTCCGTTCATGGAAGAATTCTCTGCTGATACGTGAACCCTGATAATATTAAATCTCTCTGTGTATTGGATCTCCTGTTCGATCCTCGGGGTCTTCTAATTGTACCTTTGCCTTATAAAAATCTATGCAGAAGCTTATGAGTCTTCCATTTCCTGCCTCGAGCTCTCTACTGACCTTGCCTATGAATTTCGAGCTTCAATGGCACCGGAGGGTTGGTAAAGTTTTAAAATCTATCCTTTGATGAATTAATGGTGCAAGCAACCCTCCAGACGCTTCCTGTAACATCAAGCTATGAATATAACCTCTGCACCTGGTCTTCATTGATCCTTCTGTCATTATGGCAGATATCGTGCATCATGGTGGTCATTTACTATTGAAAACCCTGAAACAACACAATATCTGTGAAGAAGACAATGGATGGGGCGATGGATGCGGCGGGATGATGAGGGTGGACACGCAGGTTGGTGACATGGCGGAATAATGCAGGGTTACAGTGAAATATGCATGGCATGGAGAAATGTGGCAGAATGAAGTCACAGGAAAAATTTCAATGAAAAACATTGAAAATGGCCCTCTTGGATGAATCAAAATGAATGGATGGGGAGATTGTACGAAGGGTACATGTGGGGAGACGTGGCGTACGGTGGAATGGTCAACGGCGGGGAAAAAATCGGGACCATTGATCGCTAATAGATCAACGACGGAGGATGACGGATGGAGGGCCCGTGGGTATGATGGGTAGGGTTAAGCAGTGTGCGGGTTCGATGGATGAGCGCCGTTGGATGAGGGCTCCAAGATCTGATGGCCAAGGTGAATTTCGCTGCCTGGCTTTTGTCTGGGAGATAATGCGCGAAATGGATGGTTTTCAGAATAGTACACTCAGACACGCGGCAGGAGATGAGTGGAATCACTGGATCTCCAGGGAAAACCGCCTGGCGCCCAACGGTGGTGCGGAAAATACCGGCGGGTTATGAACAGTGCAGCGGGGACCACCATTTCGGGCGCGCTCCACGCTGTTGGATCCTGTGTTTAATGGACTGCAGAGATGCGATCTAGGATTTGAACATGGAAAACGACGGAGGCAGTGGGGTCAACGAGGATCATTTGATCAATCAAGATTGATGGTCAAGAACACCCCCGAAATGAATGGACCGTGAGTCGTTGATCTGCGGGATAAAAACAGACGGTGAGGATGGACTGCGAGGGGCCAAGGTGTACGGGCACGGGAATTTTGGAGCGACCCCCCGTAGTGAATAACAACTGTTGATTTGAGTTGTCCCATATCCCGAGGAGTCAACTACGGGGGCTCCATGGTTTGACTCTACGGATAGAGAAGAGCCTCCGCAGGGGAAAAACTTTGGTCACGGC
Source organism: Pinus albicaulis (assembly GCA_034641835.2). Lineage (NCBI taxonomy): Eukaryota > Viridiplantae > Streptophyta > Pinopsida > Pinales > Pinaceae > Pinus > Pinus albicaulis. The sequence goes on along the minus strand of CM076584.1, from coordinate 221,510,482 downwards.
GCTAGGCTATATGGAGCGGAAAGGCGCGGGGCTAGCGAAGAAGGGGGTTTAGGCCTATTATAAGGTCCAAAGTGGGTTTTCTAACATTTTTAGTGCATTCCAAGGCCTAAGGGGGTTAACAATAGAAGAATAAAGGGGAAAAAAGAGGAAACCAAGGATAAAGGTGGGATTTAAAGGGGATTTTGGAAGGGTTTAGAGGATTAATAGGGGGAAATAGAGGGGGGCAGAGACACTTTGACAGAAGGAGAAAAAAGGGAAAAGGGAAATTTTGCAGGGGTACAAGGGGAAAATGAAGGCTTTGAACTAGGGAAACAGCAGAGGGGATTTGTATAAGGCAAAGCACATAGAGACCTCAAGGATGATGTGTCTTCAAGGGAGATGCATTCCTTGAAGGTCTCCAAAATGACATAGCCCCCCAGCTTGCTTGTCAAGAATTTCATAAGGGGGGCTAACAGGCCTTAGTACCAGTTTGCCTAGAAAACTTACCTTACCTCTCTGCTGCATACACCATACGATTTTTGAAACATATTATTCGCAAGACGAGTTAAATACACAGAATACCAGTCTCTAGGGCCCGCATTCCGTTCTGCCACGTCACTGTAATTCCGCACTTTGCTCTGCCACCTCACTCTTGCCTTGGGTCCCCACCATGCTATATCCCCGTAACTCTGCGGGGGTACGGGTCTCCACCCTCTCTCGCTTCTTGACCCTGCAGAAATTCCCACATGAAGAATTCCCTTACGTGTATGTTAATAAGGTGGCAATCCTTTTAATATTTTTATTTTACGTTCTTTGCCCTTTCATTTTTTATACCTTTGCCTTTTTGTATTACTTCCGCCCCTTTCATTTTATGTTTGTCCCCACTTCATATAAATGATTTGGTTTTCAGGCACGTGACTTTTCTTGCCTTGTTTCACTTCGACCAACCCCCGTATGTTTCACAATCCGCTATAATGTTCGATACACGGCTTGTCACTATTTAATTAAAATGTGACTCATGTTAAATAATGATCAACAACTTTAACCTTAAGTTTAGGGCTAAGGTTAGGGTTAAGGTTAAGGTTAGGTTAAGGTTAAGATAGGGATAACGTTAAGGTTAAGGTTAGGTTTAGGTTAAGGTTAAGGGTAAGGGTAAGGTTATGGTTAAGTTTAGGGTAAGGTCAAGATTAAGTTAATGGTAAGGTTAAGGGTAAGGTTAAGTTTAAGCGTAAATTCAAGGTTAAGGTTAAGTTAAGGATAAGGTTAGGGCTAAAGTTTGGTTAAGTTTAGGGTTAGGTTATAGCTAAGATCAACGTTAAGTTTAAGGTTAAGGGTGAGGTTAGGGTTAAGGGTTTAGTCAGGTTAAGGTTAAGGTTAAGGTTACGTTAAGCATTTGGTCAAGGTTAAGGTTAGGGTTACGTTATAGTTAAGGTCAAGGTTAACTTTAAGGGTAAGGGTAAGTTTAAGGTTAAGGTTAAGGTTAACGTCAATGTTAAGGTTAATGTTAAGGGTTTGGTCAACGTGAGGGTTAGGTTAAGGTTAAGGTTATGGTTAATGTTAAGGTTAAGGTTAAGGTTATGGGAAGGTTATTTTTATGGTTAAGGTTAAGGTTAGGTTAAGGTTAAGGTTATGGGTTTAGTCAGGTTAAGGTGAAGGTTAAGGTTAAGGTTATGGGTTTAGTCAGGTTAAGGTGAAGGTTAAGGTTAAGGTTAGGTCAAGGGTAAAGTTGAAGTTAAGGTTAAGGTTAAGGGTAAAGTCAAGGTTAAGGGTAAAGTTAAGGTTAAGGTGAAGGTTAAGGGTAAGGTTAAGGTTAAGGTTAAGATAAGGTTAAGGGTAATTTTAAGGTTAAGTTAAGGTTAAGGGTAAAGTTAAGGTTAAATGTAAAGTTAATGTTAAGGTTACGAGTAAGGTTAAGGTTAATTTCAAGGTAAAGGTTAAGGTTAAGTTAGGTTAAGGTAAGGTTAAGGTTATGGTTATGGTAAGAGTAAGGTTAGGGTTAGGTTATAGTTAAGGTTAAGGATAAAGTTAAGGTTAAGGTTAGGTTTAGGTTATAGTTAAGGTTAAAGTTAGGTGAAGGGTAAATTCAAGGTTAAGGTTAAGGTTACGAGTTTAGCAAAGTGAAGGTTAAGGGTAAAGTCAAGGTTAAGGTTAATGTTGAGGTTATGGGTTTAGCAGGGTGAAGGTTGAGGTTAAGGTTAGGTTAAGGTTAAGGGTGAAGGATAAGGTTACGGATCTTAACCTTACCCTTAACCTTCACCCTTAACCTTCACTATAACCTAACCTTAACCTTGAACTTATCTATAACCTAACCTTGACCTTAACCTTAACCTTACCTTTACCTTAACCTTAACCTAAGCTTCCCATAAACTTTACCTTAACCTAGCTTTAACTTTAACCTTCCCCTAACCTTAACCTTAATCTTAACCTTAACCATAACCTAACCTTAACCTTAACCTTACCCTAACCTTAACCTTAACTTTACCCATAACCTTAACCTTACCCTTAACCTAACATTAACCTTGACCTTGAAAAAACCCTTAACCTAACCTTAACCTTAGCCTAACCTAAAATTAACCTTAACTTTAACCTTATATTAACCTTAACCATCCCTTAATCTTCACCTTAACCTTAACCATAACCTAAATTTAACCTTGACTTTACCCTTAACGTAACCTTAACCTCAAACTTAACCTTAAACTTAACCTTAACCTTCCCATAACCATAACTTTAACCTTAACCTTAACCTTAACCTTAACCTTACCCTTAACCTAACCTTAACCTTACCTTAACCCTTGACTTTACCCTTAACATAATCTTAACCTTAACTTTAACCTTACTAAACCCATACCCTTAACCTTATCTTAACCTTAACCTCTGCTTAACCTTAAGGGTTAGGTTAAGGTTAAGGTTATGGGAAAGTTAAGGTTAACCTTGAAATTACCCTTAACTTAACCTTAACCTTAACTATAACCTAACCCTAACCTTGACCTTAAATTTACCCTTAACCTTTACCTTAACCTTAACCTTAACCTTGACCTTGACCTAAATTTAACCTTAAACTTAACCTTAACCTAACCTTTACCATAACCTAACCTTAACCTTAAATTTACAATTAACCTAACCCTAATCTTAATGAAACCTTTAACCTTAACCTTAACCTTACCCTTAACCTTAACCTAACTAAACCCGTAACCTTAACCTTACCATAATCTTAACATTTACCTAACCTTCACCTTGACTTTACGCTTAATCTAAGCTTAACCTTAACCTTAACGTTAACCTAACGTAACCTTAACCTTAACATTGACCTTGACCTTAACCTTAACCTTAACCTTAATTATAACCTAACCCTAACCTTACCCTCACCATAACCTAACCCTAACCTTAACCTTACCCTTAACCTTATCTTAACCTTAACCTTTATTATAACCTAACATTAGCCTTAACCTAACTAAACCCATAACGTTAACCATACCTTAACCTAAGCTTAACCTTAACCTTAACCATAACCATAACCCTAACCTTGACCAAACCCTTAATCTTAACCTTAACCTGATTAAACCCATAACCTTAACCTTATCCTTAACCTGACTAAACCTGTAACCTTAACCTTAACCTTCACCTTAACCTTAACCATAACCTGGCTAAACTTGTAACCTTAAACCTTAACCTTACCCTTAACCTTCACCTTAACCTTAACTTTGACTTTACCCTTAACCTAACCTTAACCTTAACTATAACCTAACCCTAACCTTGACCTTAAATTTACCCTTAACCTTTACCTTAACCTTAACATTAACCTTTACCTTGAACTTAACCTAACCTTAACCTTCACCTCAACCTTATCTTACCCTTAATCTAACCTTGATCTTAACCCTAACCTAACCTTAATTTTAACCATAACCTAACCTTAACCTTAACTTTACTTTAACCTTAACTTTACTTTAACCTTGACTTTACCCTTAACCTAACCTTAACCTTAACTTGACTAACCTTAAACGTGACTAAACCCTTAAGGTTAAGGTTAAATTCAAGGTGAAGCTTAAGGTTAGGTTAGGTTAAGGTAAGGTTATGGTTAGGTTAATGTTAAGGTTAAGGTTAGGTTAAGGGTAAAGTCAAGGTTAAGGTTAAGGGTAAGGTTAAGGTTATGTTAAGGTAAAGGTTATGGTTAAGGTTAAGGTTAAGAGTAAAATCAAAGTTAAGGTTAGTTTAAGGTTCAAGTTACAGGTTTAGTTAGGTCAAAGTTATGTTAAGGTAAAGGTTAAGGTTAAGGTTAAATTAAGGTAAAGGTTATGGTTACGGTTAGGGTTAAGGGTAAAGTCAAGGTTAAGGTTAGATTAAGGTTATGTTCAAGGTTAGGGTTAGGTTATAGTTAACTTTTAGGTTAAGGTTAGGTTAAGGTTAAGATTAAGGTTAAGGGTAAGGTTAAGGTTAAGTTAAGGTTAACGTTAAGGGTTTAGTTAAGGTTAAGGTTATAGTTAAGGTCAAGGTTAAGGTTAAGGTTAAAGTTATGGTTAAGGTTAAGGTTAATTTTAGGTAAAGGTTAATGTTAAGTGTAGGTTATAGTGAAGGTTAATGTTAAAACCCGTAACCTTAAACCTTAACCTTAACCTAACCTTAAACTTAACCTTATCTCAACCTTAAGCTTAAGCTTAACCTAACCTAACCTAGCCTTAACCTTAAATGTATCCTTAACCTTACCTTAACTATAAAATTAACCTAATCTTAACCTTAGCCTTAGCCTTAACCTTATCTTAGTCTTACCTTAACCGTAACCTTAACCTTGGCCTTGACTATAACCTAACCCTAAAATTGATGAAACCCTTAACATTAAACTTAACATTAACGTAACCTTAACCTTAACTAAACCCTTAACCTTAACCTTAACCATAACATTAACCTTAACCATAACCTTACCCTAACCATAACCTTAACCTTACCCTAGCCTTACCCTAACCATAACCTTAACCTAACCATAACCAAACTCTTAACCCTAACCCTAACCTTAACCTTAACCTAACCTTAACCATACCATTAACCTTAACTTTAACCTTAACCATAACCTTAACCTTGAATTTACCCTTAACCTAACCTTAACCTTAACTATAACCTAACCCTAACCTTAACTTTACCCTTAACCTTAACCTTGACCTTAACCTTAACCTCAAGGTTAAGGTTAAGTTAAGGTTAAGTTTAGGTTAAGGTTAAGTTAAGGGTAATGTCAAGGTTAAGGTTAAAGTGAAGGTTAAGGTTATAGTTAAGTTAAGGTTAAGGTTAAGGCTAAGGTTAAGGTTATGGTTAAGGTTAAGGTTAAGGGTAAAGATAAAGTTATGGTTAAGGTTACACTAAGGGTAAAGTAAAGGTTAATGTTAGGATAAGCTTAAGCTTAAGGTTATGGTTAAGATGAGGTTAAAATAAGGTTAAGGGTAAGGTTAAGGTTAAGGTTAGGTTAAGATTAAGTGTAAAGTTAAGGTTAAGGTTAGGTTAAGCTTAAGATAAGTTTAAGGGTAAGGTTAAGGTCAAGGTCAATGTTAAGCTTAAGGGTAAGGTTATGGTTAAGGTTAGGGGAAGGTTAAGGTTAAGGTTAAGGTTAATTTAAGGTTAAGGTTAAGGTTTGGTCAATGTTAGGGTTAGGTTATGGTTAATATTAAGGTTAGCTTAAAGGTAAATTCAAGGTTAAGGTTATGGTTATGGGAACGTTAAGCTTAAGGTTAAGGGGTTAAGTTTAGGTTAAGGGTAAAGTCAAGGTAAAGGTTAAGGTTAAGGTTAAGGATATGTTTATGGGAAGGTTAAGGTTAAGGTTAAGGTTAAGGGTTTGGTCAAGGTTAGGTTTAGGTTATAGTTAATTTCAAGGTTAGGTTAGGTTATAGTTAAAGTTAAGGTTAAGGTCAAGGTTAAGGTTAAGTTAAGGTTAACGTTAACGTTAAGGTCAAGTTTAAGGTTAAGGTTAAGGTTAGGTTAAGTGTAAGGTTAAGGTTAGGGTTAGGTTATAGTTAAGATTATGGTTAGGGTAAGGTTAGGGTTACGTTATAGTTAAGGTTAAGATTAGGTTAAGGTCAAGGTTAGGTTAAGGTTATGGTAATAGTTATGGGAAGGTTAAGGTTAAGGTTAAGTTAAGGTTAAGGTTAAGGGTTTGGTCAAGGTTAGGGTTAGGTTATAGTTAAGGTTAAGGTTAGGGTTAGGTTGGGTTATAGTTAAAGTTAGGGTTAAGGTTAAGGTTAAGGTTATGTTATAGCAAAGGTTAAGGTTAATGTTAAGGTTAAGGTGAATAATTTGGTCAAGGTTACAGTTATTTTTAAGGTTAAGGTTAAGGTTAAGGTAAGGGTAAGGTTAAGGTTACATTAAGGTAAATTTTATAGTTAAGGTTAGAGTTAAGGGTAAATTCAAGGTTAATGTTAGGTTAAGGTTCAAGTTACGGGTTAATTTAGGTTAAGGTTACGTTAAGGTAAAGGTTAAGGTTAAGGTTACATTAAGGTAAAGGTTATGGTTAAGTTTAGGGTTAAGGGTAAAGTCAAAGTTAAGGTTAGGTTAAGCTTAAGGTTAAGTGTTTGGTCAAGGTTAGGGTTAGGTTATAGTTAAGGTCAAGGTTAAGGTTAGGTTATGAGTAAGGTTAAGGTTAAAGTTAAGTTAAGGTTAATGTTAAAGGTTTGGTTAAGGTTAAGGTTATAGTTAAGGTCAAAGTTAAGGTTAAGGTTATGGTTAAGGTTAAGTTTAGGTAAAATTTAATGTTAAGGGTAGGTTATAGTGAGGGTTAAGGTTACGACCCGTAACCTTAAACCTTAACCTTAACCTAACCTTAAACTTAACCTTATCTTAACCTTAAGCTTAAGCTTAACCTAACCTAACATTAACCTTAACTTTACCCTTAACCTTACCTTAACCATAACCTTTACCTTAACCTTCCCATTAACCTTATCTTAACCTTACCTTAACCATAACCTTAACCTTGACCTTAATGATAACCTAACTTTAACCTTGACCAAACCCTTAACATTAACCTTAACCTTAACCATAACTAAACCCTTAACCTTAACCTTAATCTTAACATCAACCTTAACCCTAAATTTACCCTAACCATAACCTTAACTTTACCCTAACCATAACCTTAACCTTACCCTAGAATTACTCTAACCATAACCTTAACTTGAACCCTAATCTAACCTTACCCAAATGCTTAACCTTAACCTTAACCTAACCTTAACCAAACCCTTAACCTTAACCTTAACTTTAACCTAACCTTAATCTTGACTTTACGCTTAACCTAACCTTAACCTTAACTATAACCTAACCCTAACCTTGACCTTAACTTTACCCTTAACCTTTACCTTTACCTTTACCTTTACCTTAACCTTAACCTTATCTTACCCTTAACCTAACCTTAACATTAACTATAAACTGACCCTAACCTTGACTTTACCTTAACATAACCTTAACCCATTAACCTTAACCTTAACCTTGACATAACCTAAGGTTAAGGTTAGCTTAAGGATAAAGTCAAGGTCAAGGTAATGGTTAAGGTTAAGGGTAAGGCTAAGGTAAGGGCAAGGTTAAGGTTACGTTAAGGTAGAGGTTATAGTTAAGGTCAGGGTTAAGGGTAAAGTCAAGGTTAATGTTAGGTTAAGGTTCAAGCTACAGGTTTATTCAAGTTAAGGTTATGTTAAGGAAAAGGTTAATGTTAAGGTTACGTTAAGGTAAAGGTTATATTTAAGGTTAGGGTTAAGGGTAAAGCCGAGGTTAACGTTAGGTTAAGGTTAAGGTGAAGGTTAAGGGGTTAAGGTAAAGTCAAGGTCAAGGTTAGGGTTAGGTTAAGGTAAATTCAAGGTTAAGTTTAGGGTTAGGTTAAGGTTAAGATAAGGTTAAGGTTAAGGTTAAGGTAAAAGGTAAGGTAAAGTTTAAGGTTAGGGTAAATTGAAAGTTAAGGTTAAGTCAAGGTTAGGGTGAGGTTAAGGTTAAGGTGAAGGTCAAGGTTAGGGTTAGGGTAAGTTAAGGTTAAGGTTAAAGTTAAGGTTTAGGTTAATGGTAAGGTTATGGTTAGGTTAAGGTTAAGGTTAAGGTTAGATTAAGGTTAAGATAAGGATAAGGTTAGGTTAAGGTCTAGGTTAAGTTTAGGGTTAAGGTTAAGGTTCAGTTAAGGTTAAGGTAAAGGGTTTGGTCAATGTTAACCTAACCTCAAGGTTAGGGTTAGGTTATGGGTAATGTTAAGGTTAGGTTAGGGTAAAGTCAAGGTTAAGGTTAAGGTTAAGGTCAAGGGGAAGGTTAACGTTAAGGTTAGGTTAAGTTAAGGATAAGGTTAAGGTTAAGGTTAAGGGAAAATTTAAGGTTAAGGTGAAGGTTAAGGGTAAAGTTAAAGTTAAGGTTAAGGTTAGGGTTAGGTTGTAGTTAACGTAAGGGTTAATTTTAAGGTTAAGGGTAAGGGTAAGGGTAAAGTTAAGGTCAAGGTTATGGCTAGGTTATAGTTAAGTTTAAGGTAAGGTTAAAGGTAAAGTAAAGGGTAAGGTTAAGTTTAAGGTTGCGAGTTTAGTAAGGTTAAGGTTAATGTTTAGGTTAGCTTAAGGTTAAGGGTGAAGGTTAAGGATAGAGGTCTTAAACTTAAATTTACCCTTAACCTCCACTCTTAACCTTAACCATAACCTTCACCATAGCCTAATCTTAACCTTGACCTTAACTATAACCTAACCTTAACCTTAACCTTAACATTAGTCTTAACCTTACCCTTAACCTTCACCTTAACCTTGACCTTAACCTTACCCTTAACCTAATCTTAACCTTAACTTTGACCTTAACCTAACGTTAACCTTAATCTTAACATTACCATTAGGTTAACCTAACCTTAACCTAAGAGTAAGGTCAAGTTAAAGGTTAAGGCTAAGGTTAATGGTAAGTTTAAGCTAAGGGTAAGGTTAACCTTAAACTAACCTCAACATTAAACTTGACCTTAACTATAACCATAACCTTAACCTTACTAAACCTGTAACCTTAACCTTACCCTTACCATAACCTTAACTGTAGGGTAAAGATTAAGGTTAAAGTTAAGGTGAAGGTTAAGGGTAAGGTTAAGGTTAACGTTAGGTTAAGGTTAAAGTCAAGGTCAAGGTTAAGGTTAAGGTTAGGGGAAGGTTAAGGTTAAGGTTAAGGTTAGGGTAAGGTTAAGGTTAATGTCAAGGGTAACGGTAAAGCTAAGGTTAAGGTTATGTTAAGGTTAAGGTTAAGGGTTATGTCAAGGTTAGGGTTAAGTTAATGTTAAGGTTAAGGTTAGGTTAAGGTTAAAGGTTAAGGTTAAGTTTAAGGTTAAGGTTAAGGTAAGGTTAAGTTAAGGGTAAAGTTTAGTTTATGGTTAAGGTTAAGGGTAAGATACGGTTAAGGGTTAAGGTGAACCTTAAGCTGACCTTAACCTTCACTTTACCCTTAACTTAACCTTAACCTTAAACTAACCTTCACCTTAACCTTCACTTTAACCTTAACCTTCACCTAACCTTAACCCTAACCTTAACCCTAACCTTAACCTTCCCATAACCATAACCTTAACCTTGACTTTACCCTTAACCTAACCTTGAGGGTTTGGTCAAGGTTATGGTTAACATTAAGGTTACAGGTTTAGTTAGGTTAAGGTTATAGTTAAGGTCAAGGTTCAGGTTAAGGTTAGGTTAAAGTTAACCTTACCCTTATGTTAACCTTACCCTTAACCTTGACCTTGACCTTAACCTTACCCTTAACCTTATCCTAACCTTAACCTAACCATAACCTTAACTTTACCCTTAACCTTACCTTAACCATAACCTTAACCTAACCTTAACCTTACCCTTGACCTTATCTTAACCTTACCTTAACACTAACCTTAACCTTGACCTTAACTATAACATAACCCTAACCTTGACCAAACTCTTAACCTTAACATCGACCTTAACTTTACCATTAACCTTAACTTTAACCTTAACTATAACCTAACCATAGCCTTAACCTTAACCTTAAGTTAACCTTAACCTTAACCTTAACCTTCCCATAACCTTAACCTTAACCTAACCTTAACCTTAACCTTAACTAAACCCTTAGATTTAAGCTTAACCTTAACATTAAGTTTAACCTTAACCTTCCCCTAACCTTAACCTTAACCTAAACCTTAACCTGAACCTAAACCTAACCTTAACCATAACCTTAACCTTAACTTTACCCTTAACCTAACCTTAACCTTACCTTAACCGTACTAATCCTGTAACCTTAACTTTACCCTTAACATAATCTTATGCTTAACCTTAACCTTAACCTTAACCTTAACCTAACTAAACTCGCAACCTTAACCTTAACCTTAGCCTTACCTTGACCTTAACTATAACCTAACTCTAACCTTGACCAAACCCTTAAGCTTAACCTTAACCTGAACCTTTACCCTAACCTTAACCTTAACCTTAACCTAACCTTAAACTTAACTTTACCTTAACCTTGACTTTACCCTTAACTTAACCTTAACCTTAACCTCATCTTAACCTTAACCTTATCCTAACCTTTACTGTTAACCTAACCTTAACCTAACCCTAACCTTGACTAAACCTGTAACCTTAACCTTAACCTTTAACATTACCCTAACCTTAACCATAACCTTAACCTTAACCTTAACTTTACCCTTAACCTAGCCTAACTATAACCTAACCTTAAACTTAACTTTACACTTAACCTAACCTTAACCTTGACTTTAACCTTAACTTAACCTTAATCTTGACCAAACCCTTAACATTAACCATAACCTTCACCTCAAACTTAACCTTAACCTTAAACTTAACCTTGACCTTAACTATAACCTAACCCTAACCTTAGGTTAAGGTCAAGGTTAGGTTAAGGGTAAACTTAAGGTTAAGGTTAAAGTTAAAGTTAAGGTTATGGTTAAGATTATATTATAGTGAAGGTTATGGGAAGGTTAAGGTTAAGGTTTGGTCAGGGTTAGGGTTAGGTTATAGTTAAGGTCAAGGTTAAGGTTAGGTTAAGGTTAAGGTCACGGGTTTAGTTAGGTTAAGGTTAAGGTTAGGTTAAGGGTAAAGTCAAGGTTAAGGTTATGGTTATGGGAAGGTTAAGGTTAAGGGGTTAAGGTTAGGTTAAGGTAAAGTCAAGGTTAAGGTTAGGCTAAGGTTAAGGTTACGGTTAAGGTTAATTTTAAGAGTAGGTTATAGTGAAGGTTAAGGTTAAGACCCGTAACCTTAAACCTTAACGTTAACTTAACATTAAAATCAACTTTATCTTAACCTTAACCTTAGCCTAACTATAACCTTACCTTAACCTAACTTAACCTTAAGCTTAAGCTTAACCTTAGGTTAAGGTTAAGGTTAATGTTAGGGTAAGGTTAGGGTAAAGGTTTAGGTTAAGGTTAAGGTTAATGGTTTGGTCAAGGTTAGGGTTACGTTATATATGGTTAAGGTCAGGTTAATGTTAAGGTTAAGATTAGGTTATGGTTAAGGTTAGGTTAAGGTTAAGATTAAGGGTAAAGATAAGGTTATGGTTAAGGTTAAGGTTAGGGTTAGGTTATAGTTAAGGTTAAGGTTAAGGTTACATTAAGGGTAAAGTTATGGTTAAGGTTAAGGTTTGGTCAGGTTAAGATTAAGATTAAGGTGAAGGTTAAGCTGAAGGTTAAGGGTAAGGTTTAGGTTAAGGTTTAGGTTAGGTTAAGGTTAAGGTTAGTTTAAGGTTAATTCTAAGGTTAAGGGTTTGGGAAGGTTAAGGTTATGGGTTAGGTTATAGTTAAGGTTAAGGGTAAGGCTAGGTTTAAGGTTAGGGTAAGGTTAAGATAAGGTTAAGGGTAAGGTTAAGGTTAACCAAACCTTATCTTAATCTTAAGCTTAATCTTAAAATTAACCTTAACCTAAATTTAACTTGACTAAACCCGTAACTTGAACCTTAACCTAACCTTAACCTTGACTTTACCCTTAACATAACCTTAAACTTAACCTTAACATTAACTTTACCCTAAACATAACCTTAACCTTCACCTTAATCTTACCCTTAACCTTAACCTTAAGCTTAACCTAAAGCTTTACCCTAACCTTACCCTAACCATATCCTTAACCGTAGCCTTAACCTAACCTTAACCTTGACCTTGACATTAACCTTAACCATAACCTTAACCTTAACCTTAACCGTAACCTTAAAGATAAGGTTAAGCATATGGGTTAATGTTAAGGGTTTGGTCAAGGTTAGGGTTTTACACATCATTTTGTCACCGTCCCTGCAATCCCTCATCCTGTACATTGGAGGACTATTCCCATGACCTGTGAGCAGTAAAATGTCCTGAAAACACATTCATCGAATCCTCTTGCATAAGGATAAAAATTCTCCTGATGAACATTTCCTTTGGAAAACCCTAAAAATAGATGTTTTAGTGTTGGTGCGACTAGCCAGTTCATCGCTCGCGCCAATGGGGGAAATCCACACTAGAGTGTGCACTAGCTAGTACTCTGTCCCTATGTTTCACTCGCACCAAGCTTATTAAGGGATGTTTTTAAAAATAAATGGCAGAAGTTTGATTCTAGCAAACTCTAGAATGAATCATCAAAAGAAGTTGAGTGGTTTGACTCTGGATCTCCATGTATAGGAAGTGGTTTTCCACCTCTCATGGAACCTTCCTAAGAGATAGGACCTATCCCATGATTATAGGGATCCCAACTTCCCTTCCTCCATCTATAAAAGCTTCCCCTCTCCATTAGAAAGCTAGCTGAACTTGTAGGAAAGAAACTATAGCTGGGCAACTATTGAGAGCTAAGCTGAGGAGAACCCCGTAAGAGAGAGAGCTTCATCCAGATTCTCGATAGGCTTTGTTGAGACACGCTCTGCTGTAAGCCCCGCTGAAGGAAGATCATAGCGTCAGAGAATTTGGTTGCAATATCCTTTTTGTCATTTATAATATAAGTGACTCTGATTTTGGTTCCATTATTGTGTTTACTCTTTTATGTAATGCAACGAATTATATCTTCTCTAACTGATATATAGTTACATGCTTTAAGTATTACATTGGATATCATCATTTCTATGCGTGTGTATAGGTGTTCGGACGTGATGAATGGAAGGATTGTGATCTGTCAGGCTAGGGACGAGGATCACTGCTTCTTCATCGACAACAAAAACGTGGGATTTGAGGTAGGCTACTTATCGCAATATTTGTCTTTCTTGTAACTAGGAACCAACATCATTGTGTGATTTGATTGTTGCTAGACCCAATCTAGGGCTACTGGGATCGCCTCTGTCCACAGAGGGGATTTACCTCCTCAACAAATTGGCGACTCCACTGTGGAGTTTCCCTTGAGTTTGTCACTCTTTGAGGTCTTAGTCATTTGACGGATTTAGTCGAATTACCATTTCCCTATTTATTTCTATGTTTCTTATCAATTATGATCTTTTAGTTTTTTCTTGAAGTGGTGAGTCTAGTCTTGGTTGGGAGAAATTTTTTTTTTTTCCTATTCAGGCATTGGCGCTTTTATTTTTCTGACAGTCGCGCCGATTGGTGCAAGTTTTTAGTTAGCAACCTGCACCACTTGGCCATTGGTGCTAGTTGTCAGTGAGCAAGTCACGCCATTTGGCGCTAGTTTCACCCACCAAAGTCGTGCCAATTTTAGGGTGTATGAAAAATTGAGTTTTTTTCCCTAAATCCTTCACTAATGTGTCTTGCCCTTCTGGTCCTTTTCTCTGTATGATTTACACATTCTCCCGTCTACTTTTTCACTTGTGAGCATAGATTATGTTAGCTCCCTTTAATTTCAGTATATTGGTGAGACCGAAGCTGCAAGGAGAACACTTGAACCACTTTGGGATTCTAGGATGTAGCCCTCCTGAGGCCAACAGTTTAATCTAGTTTCATGGAGTAATAAGGGTAGAAATAGAATAGGTTTATTTTCCTGTTTGTAAAAATAAATGATGTAAAGGGTCTGCAAGTCCAAATGCACCCTAGAAGAAAAAATGCTAGGATTGTAGGATGGGTAGGTAGATTGTTTGGGAGAATTGTTCTAAAAATTTGATGTCTTCACAATTTGTGGCAGCTAATCCAAGTAAGAAAAGAATGTGTCAAGTACCAAGAATTTGGCCTACACCAAAGATCATGTTCTGAATTTTGGACTCCTTCAATAAGAAGCCATCCCCATGTGGAGCCACTGTTAGCCCCATATAAATTTTTGACAAGAAAACAAGGGGCTAAATGTTTCTGAGCCTTCAAGGAATGAATTTCCTCTGAAAACACATCATCCTTGAAGCCTCCTGGTGCCTTTTTCCATTAATAAAATCCCTGCTGTTGATTCCCATTATAAAGCCTCTCTGTTTGTGATGAATGCCCAAAGGCCTCCTTTTCCCTCTTATTTCATTCCCTCTAAGCCTCTGTTCTCATCATTCTTTATCCCCTTCTAAATCCCCTTTTTCCTCTGAATTATACCCAAATCCCCTTTAAATCCTACACACACCCCTTGTTGGTTTAATCCCCCTTTTTTTCCTCTATCATTACCCCTTTCTGGCCTCAAATTGCATTAAAATGGGCCAAAAAACCCGTATTCTTCACATTTCAGGTTTAGCCCCTTTCGGCCAGCCCTCAAAACAGTTTCTCCACATGACCTGGGTGCTAGAACCAAGCGCTATCCCGGAAAGCGCTTATCGCATTCAGATATCGGGAGTGCTATTAACCGTCGATCTGTGCAGATCGAACGATCTTCACAAACTCCATAGAGTCCGTGGCCCACCCCTTTCACCGCTCTGATCCACAAATCAACAGTCCACATTTCATCTACCCCGGTGGTCCCCGTGCCGTTCCCTGTGCAAAAACTGGCAGTTTCTATCACACCGCCTTTGGAAGGTGGGCGGTATTTTTCATTTCGCAGTGATGCCATTCACCGCAGGACACGTGTCTTTGAGCACTATTTAAAAATGGCCCCCCATCGCGCATTAACGTTCAACTGTGGACTCGGCGCGATATACGTGTACACCGTCTGATCTAAAGTTGTCCATCCAATGGTGATCGCACCACAAAGATACTCAGGAGCTAACTCAAGGCAAAAGGGACCCCTGGTCCACCATCTATCGCCCTCTGATGTGTTCTCAACCATTGATCTCCTCCTGAGATCGGACGGTATGGATTAAATGCATTCCCCGCCATTGACCCGGTCCCGCCACGTCACCCATTCCATGTGTTTTCGTCACATTTTCGTCCATATTTCATTCAAAGGTTAAAATGTCAAATGTTCGCATTAAAAATTGGATGCATTCCACCAACTTTCACCAGAAAATTCTCCATTGTTTCGCTATGTTTTTCACCATCACCCTGCACTATTCCACCATTTCACGAGGCTGCGCTGCCATTCTCATTTCCTACATTGCATCCACACTACCCATGCATGGTTTTATTAACATGTTTACGTGTTTTATAGGGTTACAGGAAGGCGGAAAAACCACCATGGTTCACATTCACTGTTACAGTGGCAAAGAACACAGGGAAGACCATGCGCAGAGATCGTAACTATGAAGAAAGGTCTGGGAAGGTATTATGACATGAATTTAATTAAGGAACAGTGTTAAAATCTATAAAACCTTTCCAGAGTAATTAAAGCACAGTTTTGACTAACAGAGACAGGAATGGAGCGGCAGAGAGGATCAATGAAAAAGAAGAGAATTTAAGGCTTGTAATTGAAGATTTTGAGCCTTAAACCAACAATTCAAAGGCAGGGTACCAGATCGAAGACCCCGTGGATCACTCAAAAGGTCCAATGCATAGAGAACGATATCATCAGGGTATTTACATCAGCAGAATGTCTCCTCCAGAGAAATGACATAATACTCATACGATTTTATTTTATGTTGCGTCCATGAGAAGTTTCCCCCCTGACAACAGTCCTAATGATATCAGAAGCATTTGTTACATAGTATGGCAGACTTGAATTATTGATCTGTTTTGTTCAGTTCACTAGAGTATTTTAGAGGTGCTACAACAAGTACATCAAATACATACCTAGAGTAAATTGCAGCTTAACGAAGACCACTCTTTCATCCAAGGAGTATTGAAGATAAATGCCCATAATTTAAAACAGAATGAGGCCTCGGCCCTCCTCCTCCTCTGATTTTTAATGCTACATTTATTTTTTCATCTACCTCTATGCCTCTCTTTCAACTTGTTGGGGTTCCCATGTTTTTGCCAGATTGGCAAGACCAAAAGATGAGACAACATCATAACCACTTTTGGGCCCTAGGATCTAGCCCTCCTGGACCCGGAGAGGGATCTCTCCAAATAGAGCAAAGAATGATAAATCTTTGAAAGCTCAGATTGAAATGTTAGGCTAGTTATGAAGCACAAGGGGTTTTAAATGGTTTGGTTGAAGGGTTGCTGGGTTGTTCACGAGATCATGGACTGAGAAAGCAATGGGAGAAAAGGAACAAGGCAGCAGGACATTTCAGCAAAGAAGATAGGCCTAGACAGTGCCATCCATTGGGCTATGGAGTCATGAAAGGAAATTACTGCATCCACTAGCCAAGGCTTTTAAAGGGCAAGTCATCTACACTAAAGGATCTTTTAGGCAGATGATGGAATGGAACATTAAGGAGGGAAAGTGGAAGAAGGAAAGACAACCAAATTTCAGTCTATAGATTAGGTCAAAGGTTATTTAACTCCAGACCTGCTTGGACATACTCTAAGGCAACTCTCAAAGAGACAAAGGGGCTGCTTATAGATCGGACCAGAGGTCATTTAACTCCAGGTCTGCTTTAGCAACTCCAAGGGGAATACAGAGATAAGATTAACGAAGGGATCTTAGAAAGGTCGGCTGGTCTCGCAAGGATCCTAGTGGACAGGGCTAGCTCTAATCTCCAGTGTTCCCAAACCTTCCAGCTTAAACCCAGCAAGAACATCTAAGAACTGATTCAACCAATTCATACATCAGAGAGTAGGAAATAACATCCACTACACTGGTTAAATTGACTGAAATCAATTCTCAGATAACACATGTAGCAGAAAACATTAAGGTAGGGAGAGCAGGAAACATAGGGCACCTAACAAGGGTGAATCCTATATTATACTTCTGTTGCCTACCAGAAGAAGATGAAACAATATGGAAGTGTAATAAACAGAGTGAGAAAAAAATCACCAATAGTAATAGACCAGGATCCTGTGAAATGTGGTTTGATTAATTGATGCAAAACCAGTCATGTACAATAAGCTCAATGGCTAATACAGTCCAGACTTTCTCCTCTCGGCCTATTACATACAACTACTCTGCTACTCCCTCCCAGGACTGTCCTAACAGTCGAATGAATCCCTTTAACAGCAGATGCCCAACAACTGAACAACAACCTTTACAATTCGTTTCTGGGGATTTTATAGGAGAATGAGAAAAACAGAAGTAGATGAACATTAAATGACTCTCATTAAGTTAGTAAGGCGGAAGTGTTCACGCCCATACCACTTAATGGCTTTATGCATCGCTGTGAGTACTCTAAGACTGGTTCAGAGATCTCTGTCAGGTTGATTTTGACCTCTGATATGTTCCTTGGAGTCCTTTCTGGTGTTTGGAGCTCTGTGCTACCATTCTGAAATAAATAAAATGGTGTATGGTCTGCCAGGTTTCTCCATCCCTCCATTACTGCTACTTGACTGCCTGAAATGAGCTTCAGTCAGTGTATTTAATTGTCTCAGTGCTCGATAAGGCATGGAGGATGCTGTGGGAAGGTGTACTTCTGGAGTAAACGCGCTCTGCTGTTAGGTGGCACAGTTATGACTTGCTGGTGCGTTCTTAGTCTTCAAACAGTGCCTGAATCCTTTGAATGCGGGATTATAACCATTGATCTTCAATTACAGGCTCCAATCCCCCTCAAATCCTATTTCTGCTGCTTCGCTAGCCGGCTGAAATGGCCTCTCTGTGTTATCTGCGTAGTAAAACAAATCTGATACGAACCGGGCAGTGGCGGTGGAGAAATGCTACGGAGGCGGAGGAACAACGGTGGAACAGTCGAGAGCAGGGGAAATAATGAATAGAGGCAGAGAGAATGGTTATAATTGTAGAAGCCCAAAGATTAAACATTGGGGGGGAATACAAAGGAAATACATGAATGCGATGAAGCGGAGCTATGGAAGTGGGACCCAGAGGAGGCGGAGGGCGATCAAATCTGAACTGTTAGATCTGGGAGGAAACGGATGGCTATGATGTAATCGGGCGATCGCAATCGTAGGGGAGCAGGGGTGACACACATTGAAAGTTTCGATTGCGATTGGGCGGAGAGAGCACTGGCCGTTGGATCGTGTAGCAAATAGACGGACGAGATCAAATCGGGCAGAAGACAGAAAGACTTGCGATCGGAGGAAATGGGAAGTGCGATGGTCGTCGGATCAGCAAGGGAATGGACGGCCCGGATTGAATTGGGAGATCGCAATCGGGGGTCGGACGAAACGATTTGCGATTGTGATCGGAGAGGGGCTTGCGATTGAGCGATGACCATTAAATCTGAAGGTCAGATCAACGGCTCAGATGTAATCGGAGGGGCAGTGCGATCAGGGGATCGGGAGTTGCGATGACCGTCGGATCTACGGGAGGATGGATGGCTATGATGTAATCGGAGCATCACAATCAGAGGCAGAGAGATGGGACTTGCGATTGTGATCGGGAGGGGAAATGCGATTGAGCGCTGGCCGTCGGATCGCGGGACAGATCAACGGTCAGGATGAGATCGGAGGATCGCAATCGGGGATCGGGTGGAAACGCTTGCGATTAATCGCATCGCAATCGCTTGCGATGGGCCGATCGGAGGGTGCACTTAACATGTTGTGATTGTGATTGGGAGGAGGCTTGCGATTAGTGCTCCACCATCAGATCTTCGCGGAATATCAACAGTACGGAACGCATCGCCTGACTTATTGTAATAAATAAATCGCATCGGACTTTTGACTATTACAAAGGATTTACACCCGCCCGACAGTTCTGATTGCGATTGGCCCCCAAGGCTTAAGCACTTGGTCTTGGGTAAGGGTGTATATTGGGAAGTGGTTGAGGGTTAGCGGGAAAGGGGCCAGGCCTTGTAACAAGGTCGGAAAGTGGGTTTTTAGCCCATTTTAATGGATTTTGAAGCTTGGGAAGGGTAACGATAGAGAGATAAAGGGGAAAAATGGCCAACAAAGGTTAGGGGAAGAATTTTAAAGGGGATTTTGGGGGAATTTGAAGGGTAAGAAGGGAAATAGAAGGGGAGAGAAGGGGATAGAAAACAAAGGCTTTGGGGAATGAAATAAGAGGGAAAAGGGAGCCTTTGGGAATTTCTTCACATAGCAGAGAGGCTTTATAACGGAAATCAACAGAGGGGATACTATCAAAGGGAAAAAGCACAAGGAGGCTTCAACGAGACTGTGTTTTCAGAGGAAATGCATTCCTTGAAGACTCAACAATGATTCAGCCCCCTATTTGCTTGTCAAAAATTTCATAGGGGGGCTAACAGTGGCTCCACATGGGGATGGCTTCTTCTTGAAGGAGTCAAGAATTCAGAAGATGATCTCTTGGTGTAAGCCAGATGCCTACTGCTTGAACCATCCTTTTCTTTCCTTGATCAGCTGCCACAAACTATGAAGACAACATATCAGCAATAAAAATTCTCCCAAACAACTACCTACCCACACTATAGTCCTGACATTTTCTTCTGGGTGCATTTGGACTAGCAGACCCTTTACATCATCGATCTTTACAAACAGGAAAAATAAACATAGTCTACTTCTACCCTTATTGCTCCATGAGACCAGATTAGACTGTTGGCCTCATATGTTTCTCTACCTACACTACTACCTGCTAGGATTAGACTGTCTAGCAGGTTTCTTCTCTGCATTCTAAGACAGAAATTTAAACAACTAATCTACTTGCTCATAGGTTGAGCTTTATTGAGCTTTTCCTACCTACCCTACTCTAATTGGAATATTTACAATCTAGCTTACAAACATGGTCTTCCAATGTAACCAGTCCATCAAGTGATCCCATGGCTGGTCCTTCTTGCTCAACTCCTTGAGCATGCTGGATAGGCAGGGCAGCTCCCACTCTTTTTGTTCAAAAACAATAGCTTTGAAAAAAATTATTTGTGTCTGTAAAATGCTGCTGATCCAGACCTTTGATCCTTCTTGAAATGTATGCAGGAAGTTTGCGTAAGGATCATGAAAAGATACCTGGCTAGGAGTATCTGGCAGGCTGGCTTCAACCAGGATCTCTTCTTCTTCCACTGAATCAAGAGGAAGACTCTCTTGAGAGAGAGAATCTCCCTCATCTTCTGAACTGGAGGACTCATCGTATATTGCAGCTGAGTCCTTCTAGAGCTCTGATATGTTCTTCTTTGCTGGACCGAGCTCTGTGAAAAGATCTGCGCATTCGTGAGCAGGGATATCTTCCGTTACCTCCCCTTTTTCAAAGGAAAGCTCTTTAATTTCATCCTGCTCAAGAATCTCTTCTTTGATTTCCTCCTCGTCTTCTGAAAGGAAAGGCTGCTGGCTACCAGTCTCACTGATGATCTGAGGTAAAGCAGAACGAAGATTCAATGAATCTCCATCTGCTATTATACTGTCGTGGCTCTCGCCATCAGTGTCATAAATAGGCAGACCCGACCAAGTCCACCATTCTGGGCGCACAGCAAGTCTTTCTTCGTTCTGATCCACAGAGGAGTTTGATGAATCTGAATCATCAAACTCACAAGATGAGTGAGTAGGAGTGTGTGTTCTATAGAAGATGTCTGGGGTGGACTGCTAGTTTAATATCCGGTCAATCTCTTCTTCTGTCAAAAGAGGGGTTTCCCTCACATCATGGACAGAAGAACAGCAGTCCTCTTCTTCTCGCATTAGCTGACTGGGAGGCGGGATTTCCTCTTGAGCCTCTTCTTCCATATCAGATTCTGCCTCTTCTATGTAATCTCCTGTTTCCTCAAGGCAGCTTTCCCTATCAGCCTTTGCTAATAGGTCCTGATATTCTCTAGTCAGCGTAACACAAGACATGGGTAAGCAATCAGGCAGCTCCTGATCACTAACCTCCTCATCTTCTACAAATTCTTGAGCATCATACATGTCTTGCTCATCTTCTCGGTCTTGATTTTGTTCTTGTTCTGGAGAAGACATGGGCTGTTCTAAATATTCATCATATGCATTCATATCAGCCATGTACCTCTCCAGCACTTCGCCAAACATTTCTGTTATTCTGCATACTTTATTATACAAAGCATTATAATTCGCATCTCTGTCCATGTTTGGATTTATTTATGCAAAGAAGGCTACTGTCTCTTCTCAACCAGTTCAGAGTCCTTCACCAGTGGAGTCATTAGGTCTTTGGATCGTAGGGAGTGTGGAGTCGCCAGGTGGATGATTATGAATGTTTGAAGCAAGATGCTATCCACCATCAGCAATTAGAAGCCAATCTAACTAGAGATTCTAGGTTTATGAGTGCCTAAGAATGTTTGAGGTGAAATGCACTCAACTCCCCAGTGGAGTCGCCATTATGTTGGGGTTCCCATGTTTTGGCCAGATTGACAAGACCAAAAGATGAGACAACATCATAACCACTTTTGGGCCCTAGGATCTAGCCCTCCTGGACCCGGAGAGGGATCTCTCCAAATAAAGCAAAGAATGATAAATCTTTGAAAGCTCAGATTGAAATGTTAGGCTAGTTATGAAGCACAAGGGGTTTTAAATGGTTTGGTTGAAGGGTTGCTAGGTTGGTCACGAGATCATGGACTGAGAAAGCAATGGGAGAAAAGGAACAAGGCAGCAGGACATTTCAGCAAAGAAGATAGGCCTAGATATTGCCATCCATTAGGCGATGGAGTCATGAAAGGAAATTACTTGCATCCACTAGCCAAGGCTTTCAAAGGGCAAGTCATCTACACCAAAGGATCTTTTAGGCAGATGATGGAATGGAACATTAAGGAGGGAAAGTGGAAGAAGGAAAGACAACCAAATTTCATTCTATAGATCAGGTTAGAGGTCATTTAACTCCAGACCTGCTTGGACATGCTCTAAGGCAGCTCTCAAAGAGACAAAGGGGCTGCTTATAGATCGGACCAGAGGTCATTTAACTCCAGGTTTGCTTTAGCAACTCCAAGGGGAATACAGAGATAAGATTAACGAAGGGATCTTAGAAAGGTTGGCAGGTAGTGCAAGGATCCTAGTGGACAGGGCTATCTCTAATCCCCAGTGTTCCCAAGCCTTCCAGCTTAAACCCAGCAAGAACATCTAAGAACTGATTCAACCAATTCATACATCAGAGAGTAGGCAATAACATCCACTACACTGGTTAAATTGACTGAAATCAATTCTCAGATAACACATGTAGTAGAAAACATTAAGGTAGGGAGAGCAGGAAACATAGGGCACCTAACAAGGGTGAATCCTATATTATACTTCTATTGCCTACCAGAAGAACATGAAACAGTATGAAAATGTAATAAACAGAGTTAGGAAAAACATCACCAATAGTAATAGACCAGGATCCTGTGAAAAGTGCTTTGATTAATTGATACAAAACCAGTCATGTACACTGAGCTCAATGGCTAATACAGTCCAGACTTTCTCCTCCCAGCCTATTACATACAACTACTCTGCTACTCCCTCCCAAGACTGTCCTAACAGTCGAAATGAATCCCTCTAACAGCAACTACGTAGCAAGGCAACAACAACCTTTACAATTCGTTTCTGGGGATTTAATAGGAGAATGAGAAAAACAGAAGTAGATGAACATTGAATGACTCTCATTAAGTCAGTAAGGCGGAAGTGTTCACGCCCATACCACTTAATGGCTTTCTGCATCGCTGTGAGTACTCTAAGACTGGTTCGGAGATCTCTGTCAGGTAGATTTTGACCTCTGATATGTTCCTTGGAGTCCTTTCTGGTGTTTGGAGCTCTGTGCTGCCATTCTGAAATAAATGAACTGGTGTATGGTCTGCAAGGTTTCTCCATCCCTCCATTACTGCTGCTTGACTGCCTGAAATGAGCTTCAGTCAGTGTATTTAATTGTCTCGGCCGGGGGCACAAAGGAAGGCACAAAGGACGGCGTAGGAGCAACCAGGAGTAAATGCGCTCTGTATTGGGTGGCGCGATTATGACTGTGTGGCGTGCGTTCTTGGTCTTGAACGGTACTGAATCCTTTGAATGCGGGATTATAACCATTGATCTTCAATTACAGGCTCAAATCCCCCTCAAATCCTGTTTCTGCTGCTTCGCTGGCCGGCTGAAATGGCCTCTCTGTGTTATCTGCGTAGTAAAACAAATACGTCTGGCCCAGCGATGGCGGTGGAGAAATCTTTGCGGAGGGTGGAGAAACGGCGGTGGAGCCGATCGAGAGCGAGAAGAGATACATAGGCGGAGAGAATGGTTATAAGTGTAGAAACCCAAAGATTAAACATTGGAGGAATCTGAAAAGGAAATACATGAATGCGATGAAGTGGGCTATATGGAAGTGGGACCCGAGCGGAGGTGGAGCGTCGAGATACGAACGGGTAGATCGGGAGGAAGTGACGGCTATGATGTAATCGATGATCGCAATCGGAGGAGACGGAAGGTACACGGGTGCAAAGTTCCGATTGCGATTGGGCGGAGAGAGCGCTGGCCGTTGGATCGTGTAGCAAACAGACGGACGAGATCAAATCGGGCGGAAGACAAAAAGACTTGCGATCGGAGGAAATGGGAGGTGCGATGGCCGTCAGATTAGCAAGGGAATGGATGGCCTGGATTGAATCAGGAGATCGCAATCAGGGGTCGGACGAAATGATTTGTGATTGCGATCAGAGAGGGGATTGCGATTGAGCGATGACCATTAGATCTGAAGGTCAGATCAATGGCTCAGATGTAATCGGAGGGGCAATGCGATCGGGAGTTGCGATGACCGTCGGATCTGCGGGAGGATGGATGGCTATAATGTAATCGGATCATCGCAATCGGAGGCAGAGAGATGGGACTTGTGATTGCGACTGGGAGGGGAAATGTGATTGAGTGCTAGCCGTCGGATCGCGGGACAGATCAACGGTCAGGATGAGATCGGAGGATCGCAATCGAGGATCGGGTGGAAACACTTGCGATTAATCGCATCGCAATTGCTTGCAATGGGCCGATCGGAGGGTGCACTTAACATGGTGCGATTACAGGGAGGAAGCACAATTAGCGCTCACCAAATCGAGATGATCGCGGAGAAGATCAATGGTATTGAACGCATCACTTGAACTATCGTTAGAAATAAATCGCATCGGAGTTTTGACTATTACAAAGGATTTGTGCACCTGCCTGACTTCCGATTGCGATTAGCGCTTGGGACTTAAGCACTTGGTTCCAGCGCACGGGCATGTGGGGGAAGTGGTTGAGGGCTAGCGGGAAAGGGCCGGGCCTTGTAACGAGAGGTCGAGAGGAGGTGATGGGTTTTTAGCCATTTAATGGATTTTGAAGCTTGGGAGGACAGCGATAGAGAGATATGAGGAAAAATGGCCTTAAGGGATTAGGGGAATAATTTTAAAAGGGGATTTTGGGGGAATTTGAAGGGTAAGAAGGGAAATAGAAGGGGAGAGAAGGGGATAGAAAACAAAGGCTTTGGGGAATGAAATAAGAGGGAAAACGGAGCCTTTGGGCATTTCTTCACATAACGGAGAGGCTTTATAAGGGAAATCAACAGAGGGGATACTATCAAAGGGAAAAAGCACAAGGAGGCTTCAAGGAGACTGTGTTTTCAGAGGAAATGCATTCCTTGAAGACTCAACAATGATTCAGCCCCCTATTTGCTTGTCAAAAATTTCATAGGGGGGCTAACAGTGGCTCCACATGGGGATGGCTTCTTCTTGAAGGATTCAAGAATTCAGAAGATGATCTCTTGGTGTAGGCCAGATGCCTACTGCTTGAACCATCCTTTTCTTTCCTTGATCAGCTGCCACAAACTATGAAGACAACATATCAGCAATAAAAATTCTCCCAAACAACTACCTACCCACACTATAGTCCTGACATTTTCTTCTGGGTGCATTTGGACTAGCAGACCCTTTACATCATCGATCTTTACAAACAGGAAAAATAAACCTAGTCTACTTCTACCCTTATTTCTCCATGAGACCAGATTAGACTGTTGGCCTCATATGTTTCTCTACCTACACTACTACCTGCTAGGATTATACTGTCTAGCAGGTTTCTTCTCTGCATTCTAAGACAAAAATTTAAACAACTAATATACTTGCTCATAAGCTGAGCTTTATTGAGCTTTTCCTACCTACCCTACTCTAACTGGAATATTTACAATCTAGCTTACAAACATGGTCTTCCAATGTAACCATTCCATCAAGTGATCCCATGGCTGGTCCTTCTTGCTCAACTCCTTGAGCATGCTGGATAGGCAGGGCAGCTCCCACTCTTTTTGTTCAAAAACAATCTCTTTGAAAAAAATTCTTTTGTCTGTAACATGCTACTGATCCAGACCTTTGATCATTCTTGAAATGTATGCAAGAAGTGTGCATAAGGATCATGAAAAGATACCAGGCTAGGAGTATCTGGCAGGCTGGCTTCAACCAGGATCTCTTCTTCTTCCACTGAATCAAGAGGAAGACTCTCTTGAGAGAGAGAATCTCCCTCATCTTCTGAACTGGAGAACTCATCGTATATTGCAGCTGAGTCCTTCTAGAGCTCTGATATGTTCTGCTTTGCTGGGCCAAGCTCTGTGAAAATATCTGCGCATTCGTGAGCAGGGATATCTTCTGTTAACTCCCCTTTTTCAAAGGAAAGCTCTTTAATTTCATCTGCTCAAGAATCTCTTCTTTGCTTTCCTTCTCGTCTTCTGAAAAGAAAGGCTGCTGGCTACCAGTCTCACTGATGATCTGAGGTAAAGCAGAATGAAGATTCAATGAATCTCCATCTGCTACTATACTGTCATGGCTCTCGCCATCAGTGTCATAAATAGGCGGACCCGACCAAGTCCACCATTCTGGGCGCACAGTAGGTCTTTCTTCGTTTTGATCCACAGAGGAGTTTTCTGAATCTGAATCATCAAACTCACAAGATGAGTGAGCAGGAGTGTGTGTTATATAGAAGATGTCTGGGGTGGACTGCTGGTTTAATATCCGGTCAATCTCTTCTTCTGTCAAAAGAGGGGTTTCCCTCACATCATGGACAGAAGAACAACAGTCCTATTCTTCTCGCATTAGCTGACTGGGAGGTGGGATTTCCTCTTGAGCCTCTTCTTCCGTATCAGATTCTGACTCTTCTATGTAATCTCCTGTTTCCTCAAGGCAGCTTTCCCTATCAGCCTTTTCTAATAGGTCCTGATATTCTCTGGTCAGCGTAACACAAGACATGCGTAAGCAATCAGGCAGCTCCTGATCACTAACCTCCTCATCTTCTACAGATTCTTGAGCATCATACATGTCTTGCTCATCTTCTCGGTCTTGAGTTTGTTCTTGTTCTGGAGAAGACATGGGTTGTTCTAAATATTCATCATATGCATTCATATCAGCCATGTACCTCTCCAGCACTTCGCCAAACATTTCTGTTATTCTGCATACTTTATTATACAAAGCATTATACTTCGCATCTTTGTCCATGTTTGGATTTATTTATGCAAAGAAGGCTACTGTCTCTTCTCAACTAGTTTAGAGTCCTTCACCAGTGGAGTCATTAGGTCTTTGGATCGTAGGGAGTGTGGAGTCTCCAGGTGGATGATTATGAATGTTTGAAGCAAGATGCTGTCCACCATCAGCAATTAGAAGCCAATCTAACTAGAGATTCTGGGTTTATGAGTGCCTAAGAATGTTTTAGGTGAAATGCACTCAACTCCCTAGTGGAGTCGCCATTATGTTGGGGTTCCCATGTTTTGGCCAGATTGGCAAGACAAAAAGATGAGACAACATCAGAACAACATGTGGGCCCTAGGATCTAGCCCTCCTGAACCTGGAGAGGGATCTCTCCGAATAGAGAAAAGAATGATAAATTTTTGAAAGCTCAGATTGAAATGTTAGGCTAGTTATGAAGCACAAGGGGTTTTAAATGGTTTGGTTGAAGGGTTGCTGGGTTGGTCACGAGATCATGGACTGAGAAAGCAATGGGAGAAAAGGAACAAGGCAGCAGGACATTTCAGCAAAGAAGATAGGCCTAGACAGTGCCATCCATTGGGCTATGGAGTCATGAAAGGAAATTACTTGCATCCACTAGCCAAGGCTTTCAAAGGGCAAGTCATCTACACTAAAGGATCTTTTTGGCAGATGATGGAATGGAACATTAAGGAGGGAAAGTGGAAGAAGGAAAGAAAACCAAATTTCAGTCTATAGATCAGGTCAGAGGTCATTTAACTCCAGACCTGCTTGGACATACTCTAAGGCAGCTCTCAAAGAGACAAAGGGGCTGCTTATAGATCGGACCAGAGGTCATTTAACTCCAGGTCTGCTTTAGCAACTCCAAGGGGAATACAGAGATAAGATTAACGAAGGGATCTTAGAAAGGTCGGCTGGTCACGCAAGGATCCTAGTGGATAGGGCTAGCTCTAATCCCCAGTGTTCCCAAACCTTCCAGCTTAAACCCAGCAAGAACATCTAAGAACTGATTCAACTAATTCATACATCAGAGAGTAGGCAATAACATCCACTACACTGGTTAAATTGACTGAAATCAATTCTCAGATAACACATGTAGCAGAAAACATTAAGGTAGGGAGAGTAGGAAACATAGGGCACCTAACAAGGGTGAATCCTATATTATACTTCTGTTGCCTACCAGAAGAAGATGAAATAATATGGAAGTGTAATAAACAGAGTGAGAAAAACATCACCAATAGTAATAGACCAGGATCTTGTGAAATGTGCTTCGATTAATTGATGCAAAACCAGTCATGTACAATAAGCTCAATGGCTAATACAGTCCAGGCTTTCTCTTCCCGGCCTATTACATACAACTACTCTGCTACTCCCTCCCAGGACTGTCCTAATAGTCAAATGAATCCCTTTAACAGCAGATGCCCAACAACTGAACAACAACCTTTACAATTCGTTTCTGGGGATTTTATAGGAGAATGAGAAAAACAGAAGTAGATGAACATTGAATTACTCTCATTAAGTCAGTAAGGCGGAAGTGTTCATGCCCATACCACTTAATGGCTTTCTGCATCGCTGTGAGTACTCTAAGACTGGTTCGGAGATCTCTGTCAGGTCGATTTTGACCTCTGATATGTTCCTTGGAGTCCTTTCTGGTGTTTGGAGCTCTGTGCTGCCATTCTGAAATAAATGAATTAGTGTATGGTCTTCCAGGTTTCTCCATCCCTCCATTACTGCTGCTTGACTGCCTGAAATGAGCTTCAGTCAGTGTATTTTATTGTCTCAGGGCTTGAGAAGGCATGGAGGACACTGTGGGAAGGTGTACTTCTGGAGTAAATGCGCTTTGCTGTTAGGTGGTGCATTTATGACTTGCTGGTGCGTTCTTAGTCTTCAAACAGTGCCTGAATCCTTTGAATGCGGGATTATAACCATTGATCTTCAATTACAGGCTCAAATCCCCCTCAAATCCTGTTTCTGCTGCTTCGCTGGCCGGCTGAAATGGCCTCTCTGTGTTATCTGCGTAGTAAAACAAATCTGATACGAACCGGGCAGTGGCGGTGGAGAAATGCTGCGGAGGTGGTGGAACAGTTGAGAGCAGGGGAAATAATGAATAGAGGCGGAGAGAATGGGTATAAGTGTAGAAGCCCAAAGATTAAACATTGGGGGGGAATACAAAGGAAATACATGAATGCGATGAAGCGGAGCTATGGAAGTGGGACCCAGCGGAGGCAGAGGGCGATCAGATCTGAACCGTTAGATCTGGGAGGAAACGGACGGCTATGATGTAATCGGGTGATCGCAATCGGAGGGGATCAGGGGTGACACACATTGAAATTTCTGATTGCGATTAGGCAGAGAGAGCGCTGGCCATTGGATCGTGTAGCAAACAGACGGACGAGATCAAATCGGGCGGAAGACAGAAAGACTTGCGATCGGAGGAAATGGGAAGTGCGATGGCCATCGGATCAACAGGGGAATGGATGGCCTGGATTGAATCGGGAGATCGCAATCAGGGGTCGGATGAAATGATTTGTGATTGCGATCGGAGAGGGGCTTGCGATTGAGCGATGACCATTAGATCTGAAGGTCAGATCAACGACTCAGATGTAATCGGAGGGGCAGTGTGATCGAGGAATCGAGAGTTGCGATGACCGTCGGATCTGCGGGAGGATGGACAACTATGATGTAATCGGAGCATCGCAATCAGAGGCAGAGAGATGGGACTTGCGATTGCCATCGGGAGGGGAAATGAGATTGAGTGCTAGCCGTTGGATCGCGGGACAAATCAACTATCAGGATGAGATCGGAGGATCACAATCGGGGATCGGGTGGAAACACTTGTGATTAATCGCATCGCAATTGCTTGCGATGGGCCAATCAGAGGGTGCACTTAACATGTTGCGATTGTGATTGGGAGGAGGCTTGCAATTAGCGCTCCACCGTCAGATCTCTGCGGAAGATCAATGGTGCAGAACGCATCGCCAGACTTATCGTAATAAATAAATCGCATCAGAGTTTTGACTATTACAAAGGATTTACACCCGCCCGACAGTTCTGATTGCGATTGGACCCCAAGGCTTAAGTGCTTGGTCTTGGGTAAGGGCGTATGTGGGGAAGTGGTTGAGGGCTAGCGGGAAAGGGGCCAGGCCTTGTAACAAGGTCGGAAAGTGGGTTTTTAGCCCATTTTAATGGATTTTGAAGCTTGGGAAGGGTAACGATAGAGAGATAAAGGGGAAAAATGGCCAACAAAGGTTAGGGGAAGAATTTTAAAGGGGATTTTGGTGGAAATTGAAGGGTAAGAAGGGAAATAGAAGGGGAGAGAAGGGGATAGAAAACAAAGGCTTTGGGGAATGAAATAAGAGGGAAAAGGGAGCCTTTGGGCATTTCTTCACATAGCAGAGAGGCTTTATAAGGGAAATCAACAGAGGGGATACTATCAAAGGGAAAAAGCACAAGGAGGCTTCAAGGAGACTGTGTTTTCAGAGGAAATGCATTCCTTGAAGACTCAACAATGATTCAGCCCCCTATTTGCTTGTCAAAAATTTCATAGGGGGGCTAACACAGCTATAAAATTCATGAAGAAACTCATTGTAAAGGTTGTTGATCAGATATCTGTGAACTGTAAACTGTTTCTCTTGAGACATAGTCTCTGTGTAAAGTTGTAAGATAGGCTGAGGAAGATATCTTCAGACTGAATACCAAGTTGTTGGAAATGTTGCACATGACTGGTGTTGCTCTTTAATATGACAAGCACATTTCTTTGGATCCTGATTTAAAGCAGCAGTGATGTTTTTCTATCTTTGTATTTGTTTCACCTTGTAATACATTTCATTTCATTTCTACTAGCTCGCATCAGAAATATGGCATAGGATTTACCCTTGTTAGGTACACTATGTTTCTGCTCTCCTTGCCTTCAATTTTTTCTGCTGAATGTATTATCTGAGGATTGATTTCAATTAATTTAACCAGTGTAGTGGTCAAAACATATTCTACTATCTGATGTATGAATTAATGAAGCTTTTCTCAGATGTTCTTATTAGGCTTTGATTGAATGAATTGGGATACTGGGAGTTTAGAACTTTTCCTCTGTCTTACTAGGTCCTTTTCACTTGATTAAACCTTTCTAAGTTCCCTTAAGCTGGAGGCCGAAGCATTGAGAGTTCAAAGTCTCTCTCTGATCTCAGGTTTTCAACTTTGTGTTCGAAATATTTAATGTTCCTTGTCTGAAGAGTTTACCTTTTAGGTTTTGGATCACAGGTTGTCCAATGGCCTGTCCTATCCCTGGATCTGATTTTTGAAAGGTCACCTTGAAGGTTTCCTTGCCTTTCACCTTCTTTCTACCATTTCATGTCACACTATCATCTTTAAGATCCGATGCTTTAGATGACTATCCCAACTGAAAGCCTGCATATTGAAGAGCAAGTAAACCCTTTCCTGACTCCATTTCCCAATGGTCTTGAATGTTCTCTGAATTATCTTTCCTCTACCTAAAACCCTCTTTTCTCAGCCTTGTCTTATATTGAACCCTTCTTTCTAGTTTCCGAAAAACCAAACCAAAAATCAAACAAACAAACCTTGCGCCTATAACTAGCCTAATATCTCAAACATAGAGCTTCAAAGACGTAAAAACTTTGCTGATATAGAGAGATCCCTCTCTATACCCAGGAGGGCTAGATCCTGAGGTCTGAAAGTATTTCTGATGTTGTCTCATCTTTTGGTCTTGCCAATCTAGCCAAAACATGGGAACACCAACATAATGGCGACTCTGCTGGGGAACAAAATCTGAGAGTCTATAGCTGCAAGAATTTGTCTATTTCCCATTGTCATGACCAACATAATGGTGACTCCATTGGGGAATTTCTGAGTATTTTCCATCTTATTACATCCCAAGAGCCTCAGAAAACCTAGAATATTTGGTTAGGTTGGCAGTGAAACACTTCCACTTGCAATTCACTTTCTACACCATTTGTTATGTTTCTCCCACACTCTTAGACATAGTTTGGAAAGGGCCAGCTAGCCTCCAGATCTCACTCCCTTTCGGAGGTGAAATATCTAGTAAAATCCCTCCCAGTCAATCTCTGGTTAGATTTTGCTGTGTTTTCAGGATATCCTTGTAAAGGGACATCACATAAGCACTATGGTGGATATTGTACTTCCTAGAAACATCCTAGACCTTCCACCTGGCGACTCCACAGTTCCTTAAAGATCAAAGACTCCACTGGTGATCAGTAGGCCTACTGATTATCTTAGTTCACATAAGACTCCACTGGGAGACCAAAGTGTTGGGTATCTGTTATATGCTTTCCATAACTAGCCCCACACGCTGTACATTGCGCTGGGCGCAGCAAGGGGGTCACAGGGGGGGTGGCAGCGCCCTGGCAAATTTTTTTTTGGTATGCGGTCCCACTCATATGCAGACCCACCCATGTTTTGTGCATGAGTTTGCACATGGTTTTGGGGTACAATGGTTTTCGACCCCTGGTATTTTGTAGATTTGGTCAAGGGAACTACGGTTATGTTCTAATCCAGGGTTAATGGATTGGGGTTTATGTATGCTTCATCATGTATATATATGTGTTGTAACACTAAAATAAATATAATTAAAAATCAAGATGGTAGTCCCAATTTGGGATCCAGGGGAAAAACTCTGTGTTTATCTGTTTTATGTTTTATGCTCTCGCTATTATTTATTTTTTGTTATAAGATTCGTGTGTAGATAATTTTTGTTCAGGGTTAAAACCTACATTTGGTATCAAAGTTGTTTCAGCTTCAAGGGGATGCTTTTGCTGCTGAGGGTTTTTTGCTTGGGCCTGAGGTAGACCCTGTTCAGTGGGAGATCTGCGGAATCGATTCTTATGGTGAAAGAAGATGGCGAGCGGTGGGAAGATAGAGATCAAGAAATTTAATGGTCAGAGTTTTGAGTTATGGAAGCTCAATATGGAGGATCTGTTGGTGGATAAATATCATTAGATCATGGTAGATCCAGGTACTAAACCAACGAAAATGTCAGATGAAGACTGGAAGAAACTAGATCGGAAAGCTAAAAGCACAATACAGTTGTGTGTCTCAGATTCAGTATTGTTGAATGTATCTGGGGAAGCTACGACGAAGAATTTGTGGGAAAAACTTGGGACTTTGTACCAATCTAAGTCTCTAGTGAATAAGTTGTTCCTGCGGAAAGAGCTGTATAACCTGAGGATGAAGGATGGAGACTTGGTGAAAGAGCATCTGAACGCCTTCAATACTGTGGTAAGTCAGTTGTCATCTGTTGATATTAAAATCTCATATGAAGATAAGTGCATCAGTTTTTTGTGTTCTCTACAAGACTCATGGGAAAGTTTGGTTATTGCAATAGGTAGCAACATAACTACCTTGAATTTTGATGACATTGTCTTAGCCTTGCTGTCGAAGGAAATGAGACGGAGAAATATGGGGGGTCAAAATGGAGATCCCTTATCTATACGAGGAAGGTCCCAAAATAGAAATAAGAATAAGGTTTCGAGTGGGAGATCTAAATCTAGAGGGAGATCTAAATCTCCTGGAAAGTTTGTAAAGGTGTGCTGGAAATGCGGAAAGGAAGGACACTACAAAAAGGAATGCAGATCTAAAGCTCTTGAGAAAGGAAAGGGATCTAATGAAGCTCCTTCTATAGAGGCAAAAACCACCTCAGATGAAGGCGGGGATGTGTATTTAGCTTCTTCTTCAAATACACATGTAGATCATGAGTCATGGTTGATTGACTCAGGTGCATCCTTTCACTTCACTCCCCATAGGGAGTGGTTCTGCGAGTATGAGAAATATGATGGTGGTGATGTCTTCCTAGGGGATGATAGGAAGGCTAGAATCGTTGGACGTGGAAAGGTCAAGCTGAAGCTGCAAGGT
The DNA here is from genome assembly GCA_034641835.2 of Pinus albicaulis. Lineage (NCBI taxonomy): Eukaryota > Viridiplantae > Streptophyta > Pinopsida > Pinales > Pinaceae > Pinus > Pinus albicaulis. The sequence continues at coordinate 221,477,122 of CM076584.1, read as the reverse complement.
GGAAGGATTAGAACACTTCCTGGTGTTCTGCATATTCCTGCATTGGCCAGAAATCTGATTTCTGTAAGCAAGATGGATGATGCAGGTGTAAAAACAGAGTTCGAGAAAGATGCCTGCAAGATGGTTCGGGGAGCACTGGTATTAATGCGGGGAGTTCGGACTGGAACTCTGTACAAGCTACAAGGTAGCACTATTATTGATGGGTGTAACAGTTCTGTGGTTCTTGAAAGAGGAGCGGAAAGCCTAGCTGTCTCTGGAGAAAAGACCATGCTATGGCATCAAAGGCTTGGACATATTGGAGAGAAGGGCCTTCGGATACTACATAGAAATGGTATGGTAGAAGGTATGTCTAATTACTCTCTCGATTTCAATTTATGTGAACATTGTGTATATGGGAAGCAGAATCGGGTGAGTTTTCCTTCTGGTGCTAAGAGGGCGAACAAGATATTAGAACTTGTGCACAGTGATGTGTTTGGACCTGTGTCAGTTCCATCACTGGGAAAGTCTGTGTACTATGTTTCATTCATAGATGACTTCTCAAGGAATACATGGATATATTTCTTGAGGAAGAAATCTGAAGTCTTTGAAAAATTTAAATAATTTAAGGCTCTGGTGGAAAACCAGACAGAGAAGAAGATAAAGGCGCCGAGGACAGATAATGGTGGGGAGTTCTGCAAGAAGGAATTTGAAGAGTTCTGTAAGAAGTGTGGTATAGCATGGCAGAAAACTACTCCATACACACCTTAGCAAAACGGAATTGCAGAAAGAATGAACAAAACACTGATGGAAAAGGTAAGAAGCATGCTTAGTGGTACCAGGTTAAGACAAGAATTCTGGGCAGAGGGAGTGGAGACTGCATGTTACTTAGTTAACATATCACCTTCATCAGCGTTGGAGGATAAGACTCCACATGAGGTATGGACTGGTAAGAAACCCTCTCTTTCACATCTAAGGGTATTTGGATGTGATGCATATGTACATGTTCCAAAGGAGAAAAGGACCAAGTTGGATAATAAATCTGAAAGGTGCATCTTTATTGGGTATAAGGATGGTTTAAAGGGTTACAAGCTTTGAAACCCAGAAACAAGGAAGGTTGTGTACAGCCAAGATGTAGTGTTTAGAGAGGTGAAATATGTTGTTACACATGAATTCCTACCAAAGGAACCTGAGAAGATAGATTTTGGGCTAAAAGAGAATGAATCAAACTCTACAACAGAAGAAGACTCAAAAGAGGAAGAACCACAAACCCCAGCTTTGAGAAGATCAGTTCGAGAAAGAAGGCAACCAGAAAAGTATAGTCCATATGCTTTTTGTTCAGGTTTTACCTTAACTATAACTGATGATGATCCTAGAACTGTTAGGGAAGCAGTATATTCAGAGGATGGAAAACTCTAGAAGCAGGCCATGGTTGATGAAATGACATCCTTGCACAAAAATGAGGCATGGGATCTGGTGAAGTTGCCGGCTGGAAGGAAGCCCATCGGGAGCAAATGGGTGTTTAAAAAGAAGATGAATGCAGAAGGCAAGGTGGAGAAATAAAAAGCTCAGTTGGTAGCAAAAGGTTATTCCCAGGTGCCGGGAATTGATTTTGGTGATATTTTTTCTCCTGTTGCCAAGGTTACTTCTATTAGATTACTTTTATTTGTTGCTGCTGCATTTGATTTTGAGATAGAACATATGGATGTGAAGACATAATTTCTTCACGGGGATCTAGAAGAGGAGATCTACATGAAGAAACCTGAAGGCTTTATGGTGAAGGGTAAGAAAGAACTAGTATGTAGGTTGAAGAAGTATCTGTATGGGTTAAAACAGTCACCAAGGATGTGGTATCAGAAATTTGATACCTATATACGGGGACTTGGCTTCACCAGAAGCAAGGAGGATCACTTTTTTTATTTTAAATTAATTGGTGACCGTGTTATTTATTTGGTCTTGTATGTGGATGATATGTTGTTGAATGGAAATGACAAAGAAATTATCCAAGATTTGAAGACCCAACTGTTCTCCAAATTCGACATGAAGGATCTTGGTGCTGCAAACTATATTTTGGGCATGGAAATTAAGAGAGATCGGGCAAAGAGGAAGCTCTGGTTAAACCATAGGAAGTATGTCGAGACTATATTGCAGAGGTTCAATATGCAGGATAGTAAACCGGTGAGTGTTCCTATTCCTGTAGGTGCAAAGCTGTCTGCTGAACAGTGTCCCAAGACACAAGAAGAAGAGGATGATATGTCCCGTTTTCCATATGCAAGTGCAGTGGGTAGCCTGATGTATGCAATGGTCTGTACTAGACCAGACATTGCACATGCAGTGGGAGTATTGAGCAAGTTTATGTCAAACCCAGGGAAGGAGCATTGGACAGCAGTGAAGCGGGTTTTCAGATATTTACGTGGCACTAGTGATTATGGCTTGTGCTACCAAGGAAGACCAGGATTGGAAAGAATGTTGGAAATTCATGGTTTTGTTGATGCAGACTGGGCTAGAGATCTGGACCAAAGAAGATCTATAAGTGGGTATGTGTTTAGCCTATTTGGAGGCGCAGTCAGTTGGATGAGTAAAAGACAGTTTGTAATGGCTCTTTCAACTACAGAGGCAGAATACATAGCAGCCACTCATGCAAGCAAGGAAGCAATTTGGTTGCAGAGATTGTGTTCAAGTATGGGGTTGGTACAACAAGCTATAAGGATAGACTGTGATAGCCAAAGTGCAATTTTCTTGGCTAAGAACCCCGCTTATCATTCAAAGACAAAGCACATTGATGTTCAATATCACTTTGTTAGAGATATGGTTGAGGCTAAAAGGGTGTTGCTGGTAAAGGTGGACACTTTGAAGAATGTTGTAGATGCATTGATGAAGTCTGTGAGCACTCATAAGTTCTCTTGGTGTAGAGAAACAATGGGTGTTGAAGAATTGGCCCAATGACTAAGCTCTCCTGTGGCCTGCTGTGGAAAGAAAACAACAAGTGGGAGAATGTTAGGTATGTGTTATATTCTTTCGACAACTAGCCCCATGCGCTGTACGTTGCGCCAAGCGTAGCAGGGGGGTCACAGGGCAGCGCCCCGGTGAAAATTTTTTTGGTATGCGGTCCCACTCATATGCGGACCCACCCATGTTTTGTGCATGAGTTTGCACATGGTTTTGGGGTACGATGGTTTTCAACCCCTGGTATTTTGTAGATCTAGTCAAGGGAACTACGGTTATGTTCTAATCCAGGGTTAATGGATTGGGGTTTATGTATGCTTCGACATGTATATATATGTGTTGTAACACTAAAAGGAATATAATGAAAAATCAAGCTGGTTGTCCCAATTTGGGATCCAGGGGAAAATCTCTGTGTTTGTCTGTTTTATGTTTTATGCTCTCGCTATTGTTTATTTTCTGTTATAATATTCGTGTGTAGATAATTTTTGTTCAGGTTTAAAACCTACACAAAGCCCATAACAACATCAGCCATAATAGAATTAACAAGTAGGGTTAAGCTGCTTTGGTGGAAAACATCATTCTGCCTTCAAGAACCATTCACACAAGAGCTTATCCCAACCCAAACCCACCTGGAATAGTTGATAACCCTGAGAGCATCCTCAAGATATCTCCTACACCTAAAAGACCAACTATTTCCAGCCACATCCATAGAGCTAGCTCTGCACTGGAAGACTTTACAGCTCTATTAGTCCCACCTTTTAACCTAGACCTACCAAACAGACTACCAAGAACTAGGTCATTCAGTGTTCTAGACCAGCCAGACCTTGAGCTTCCTGGTTCACCATCTCATAGTGGTCAACACATCAGGGACAAAGAGACCCCTCCATCTACACCTCCTGATATTCACTTCATTCAAAACTTGGGGCTCTGCCACCCTAAATCTGCTCAACAGACTTCTATTGGTCCCATTGTCCCTATCATCCATATACCAGCTGCTCAAGCCAACCCCTTACCTCCTCAGAACATCATCATGGCAGCCTGGTATGCAACTCTAGTATTACCCCATCCTCTAGTCCCCTTACCCAACGATTATCAATAAAAAATCCCACAATTCACTGTAAAAGAGTCTACCACAGCTCAACACCATGTATATAGGATGGAAGATTCTTTTGACTACATGGAAATAGATGATGATACAGTCAAAATGAGAATCTTTGCCCAAAGCCTAGGAGGTGATGTGAAGAAATGGTTGAAAGGCCTACCTCCTAATAGTATCCAAGACCTTCCTGATTTATATCAGACTTTCCTAAACAAGTGGGAAGTTAAGGCCAACCCTCTCCAAATCCTAGCAGAATACAAAAATCTTAAAAGAAACGCAGGAGAGAGTGTCCATGACTACTCTACAAGGTTTAACAGTGTTTATAACACTCTTCCTCCACACATGAAACCTCCCTAAGGTTTGGCTCTAGTGAAATACCCTGAAGGCTTTGATGCTGACTGTTTGGTCAATTTAGTGTGTCCTAAATTGCTGCATTTAATTTGTCAATCCGGGAATCGTAAGCTGATGAAGTGCGGCGCACTATATGTGCAAGATAACCTATTTCTTAACTTTTTGTCGTTTTTTGGTTTTTCTAAGGTGAAATGGAAATTCTAAAATGAAAACAAGTTTGGTTATGTTTGTTCAAGGAAGTGATATCCCCTATAATGATTTACCAACTTGAAACTTTAAAAGAAAATTGAAAATTACAATGACAAGACTTGAAAGAAAGTAAAAGTGTACTGCTGAAATGAAAAGGTGCTGCTAATCTAATGAATCAAAACAGTAAACTAGTGAACATGAAAACCAAACTATTCTTGCTGCCAACTAAACACAAAAGAAATTATGCTTAAGGAAATTCAAAATTGCAACAAAATAAATCTAAATCAGATTACATCAATTTATCTTCTGACCCTTCATCATTAGTCCAGCTATGATTTTCGGAAGTAATCACAACACATTGGAAGACATTCAAAATGGAGCAGTGAGTTTAGAGGCTAATCTAATTGAGAAGAAAGCAAGATTGAGAGATGAGAAAAGGGTTACATATAGGGATGACAATGTAGCTTCCACATCTGATCCCAATTATGACCGTCTATCTAAAAACATGGAAAATCTATAGCAAATGATGGAAAAAATGGTTGTCACAGTTAGTAATCAGAACAGAAACCAAAATCATAACCAGAACCAAAACTTTAGATGAAACAACACTACTCCCAACAGACAAAGAGAATCAAATCAGCAAGTTATTCCCCCATTTCAAGAGAAATTTCTTGATGAAGATGAGGGAATCATAGAAGAGTCTAAGGGAACCACAATAAACATGTTTGAAATATAAAAATCAATCCACAACTGTTCCACAGAGGAAGATCAATCTTCATCCTCATACTGGGGTGAGGAAAGATCTGAACCTGAAGATTACAGACTAGGATTTGAAAATTCCATCATGCAGGTCAGAGAACAGTATGAACTTAGAAGCAAAAAGAGCCTAGACAGTTCCAAACCCAAAGCTTCTGAGATTACCATCAAGAAAAGGCATGAGAAAACTTCTAAAGTAACTGCTGAGAGTAACAAATTAGCAGCTGAGAGTTCTAGGAAGAACAAAGAAAAAGACAACCAAAACATTGATAAACAAAGTCAACCAACTAGCAGCACTAGCACTGCAGTTAGTGCTCCTGATAAAACAGTTCCTAAGCCTGTACATAGTGAGAATCAGCCCAGTGATGCTACCACCAAGGTGGTGGCTAACAAAACAGAGTTGAACATTCCAAAGAGTCGGTCCACTTTTAATTTGGAGAGTGAGATTGCAAAAATTAAAATCTTTGTACCACTCTCTGAGCTGGCCACTCAAGATGTATATAAAGGCCAATTATGAAGGCATTAAATATAGGGGAAAATAGTGACACGATGAATCTGAGTGATGATCAACCAACCCTTCTGTTTGGGCCAAAGATAGAAGGAAAGTTTCAGGAAGGGGTAGTACCCCCTTTTTATATCAGTCTCAATATCCATGACAAGATCCTTCACAACACAATGCATGACTCTGGGGCATCACACAACCTAATGCCTAAGGTAGTTATGGAAAATTTAGGCCTAGAGATAACCCGTCCCTAAAAATATTTATATTCATTCGACTCTAGCAGAGTAAAATTCCTTGGCCTAATCAAAGACTTGTGTGTGAACCTGACCCAGATTCCAACCAAATGTATGGTTATGGACGTTGTAGTGGCAGATGTGCCACCTAAGTATGGCATGTTATTATCAAGATCATGGGGAGCCAAGCTGCAAGGTAAAATGCAGATGGATGGGGCATATACCACAATCCCTGTCTTTAGCCAACTTAGAAGTCTGTATAAAGAGGCACAAATGAAATTCTTGGTCAGTAGCCCTGAAAAACCTAAAAATTCACCTTTATACTCTATACACACAGATCTTGACTCCTTCATCCTTTGCAATGATGAATCCTTAGAGGGGCCAAAATTCAAAAATAGAGATACAAACAATGAAACAGAGCCCATAGAATTCAACATAATGGCTACTCTACACTTGGAAGAAAACAATGCAGAAACCTATGGACAATTTACCAAAAATGAAACTCAGAGTGAACAAGAAATAGAATGCAGTCAGTTGATTAGTCACCCCTCACAAGCTCATACACCACACCAAGAACCAAACGATGTTAAGCCCGAGAGCGAACCTTTATGGGAAATTAATTTCGATGGGTCATGCACCAAGAGAACTGCAGGAGCAGGAGTATGGCTACATAATACCGAGAGCAACTACGCAAAGAGTCATGCCTGTAACCTAAAATTCAAATGTACAAACAATATCGCAGATTATGAGGCTCTTATCCTAGGCTTGAATATGTTGAGAAAATTAGGAGCCCGTAGGATAGCCATGCATGGAGACTCTGAGTTGATTATAAAACAAGTGAATGGTGAATACATAGAGAAACACCCTAGGTTGAGAGCGTACAGGAATGATGCCATGGATCTATTGAAAACCTTTGTAGAATACGAATTGGTGTTTGTCCGTAGGAGTCAGAACGCAATTGCAAATGGATTAGCTTGCATGGCTAGTTTGTATCATAAGTCTCCCAGCGACCAGAAAATCATCATTCAGACCAAATTTAGACCTGCAGTGCCGAACAATGAAAAATATTGGCAGGTCTTTGAGGGCGATAAACAGATTGAGGATTTCTTGATAGGTAGGAACAGGTTTGAATTTTCCGATTCAGACTCGAAATCTGATGATGGTTGCCTAGGTGAAGAGCCCTCAGACGAGGAAGAACCACCCTGTAACATAGAAATAAATGCTTTAAACAAACAACTTGGAAATCCAAATTAAGATTTTGAAAACATAGATAAAGAGGAAGTAGAGGTGCTGCAGTCGAAAGATAAGAACATACCTCGAGGTCTGGCACCTTTAGAAGACCTTTTTGATTTCGATGATGTAGCAAAAAAGCCCACTATAGAACACGCAGACTCTGATGTCGAGGAATGCAACATAGGCACTAAAGATAAACCCAAGATGATTAAATTGGCTAAGTCCCTGCCTGCAAACATGAAAAAGAAATACATTGACCTATTCAAGGAATTCATCGATGTGTTTGCCTGGAGATATGAGGACTTAAAGGCTTATGACACAAACATCATACAACACAAAATACATTTGACAGAAAATCAGAAGCCCTTCAGACAGAAACTCCGCAGAATAAACCCAAAATAATTACCTGCAATGGAAAAGGAAATAAAGAAGATGTATGAGGCAGGCATAATATTTCCTATGAGGTTCTCTGATTGGGTCTCAAACCTTGTAGCTATAAGAAAGAAGACAGGTGAGATGAGGCTATGCATTGATTTCAGGAATCTTAACAGAGCCTCACTTAAAGACAATTACCCTTTGCCAAAAATGGAACACCTTCTTCAAAAAGTAGTAGACTCAAAAAGGATATCCCTGTTAGATGGTTTTTTAGGTTACAACCAAGTTTTAGTACTCCCAGAAGACCAACTCAAGACAACTTTTATCACTCCATGGGGCACTTTTATGTATGTAAAAATACCCTTTCGACTGATGAACGCTGGTGCAACCTTCCAATGAGCAATGGACATAGATTTCTCAGATGAAATAGGGCACTTCATTGTCATCTATCTGGATGACATAATAGTCTATTCCAAGACTGAAGAATAACACCTAAAACATCTAAGAAAAGTGTTTGAAAATTGTAGAAGGTTTGGTTTGTCATTGAATCCTAAAAAGACTATGTTTGGGCTGCAAGAAGGAAAAATTCTCGGCCATATTATATCTGAGAAGGGAATTAAGATAGACCCACAAAGAGTTGAGGGAATACTACAAATCACACACCCGAGAAACATCAAAGAGTTACAGTCCTTTATTGGGAAAATCAGCTTCTTAAGGAGGTTTATTCCCAATTTAGTTGAACACCTCAAGAATGTGACCGACATGTTAAAGAAAGGTGTAGGAGTTAAATGGACTGTTGAGGCTAAAAAATCTTTTGAATTAGTTAAACTTGTTCTCACCCAGGCTCCTGTCCTAATCAGCCTTGATTTCTCAAAAGATTTCTTTATCTTTTCATTTTCCTCCGAGCATACAATGGCTGCAATTCTACTGCAGAAAAATCCAGAGGGAATGGAACAACCCATTTCTTTCTTCAACAAAGCTCTAAGGGATTCACCCTTGAAATACAACATAATGGAAAAACAGGCCTATGCCTTGGTGAAGGCCTTGAAATACTTTAGGGTGTACAAACTACATTCTCACACCATAGCCTATGTGCCAAACATAGTGGTTAAGGACATATTGTCCCAAGAACCAGATGGGAAGAGGGGCAAATGGATTGCTGTGATATTAGAATATGACCTTGAGATAAAACCCACAAAATTGATTAAGGGTCAGGGCCTAGCTCAACTAATGGTTGAATCAAATTTACAAGCCCTTGACATAAACATGGTGGATGCCTTGGATGAGCAGAAAGGATTTCCTGATCCCACTGTTGAGGAGAAGTTTCAAAACTCTCCTTGGTATTCTAATATCCTGTACGTGCTCACAAACCTCAATGCCCCTCCTGAACTATCAAAGATTAAGGCTAGATTTCTAAAGCTAAAAGCCAGAAACTATTCCATATTGAATGAATGCTTATACTGGAAAAATACAAATGGCCTATTTCTTAAATGTTTGCCTGAAAATGAAGCCGAGATGATTAAATACGAGTTTCATGCAGGAGAGTGTGGAGGCCACCTAAACTGGAAAGCCACTGCTAACAAAATACTCAGATCTAGCTATTATTGGCCTACACTTTTCAATGACATCCATAAGATGATAATTGCCTACCATAAATGCTAGATTTTTGAAGGTAAAAGAAAGCTCCTACCTCTACCTCTACAACCCATCACTGTTGAAGGTCCCTTTATGTAATGGGGCCTAGATTTCATAGGAGAAATACACCCTGCTTCTTCTGCACAACAAAAATGGATTTTAACAGCCACAGACTACTTCACTAAGTGGATAGAGGCCATACCTTCTAGGAATGCCATAGATTCTATCATCATTAGGTTCCTAGAAGACCACATCCTCTCTCGATTTGGATGCCCAAGAAAAATAATCACTGATAATGCTGCTACTTTTGGATCCAAGAAAATGGTTGATTTTTGTCATAGGTATCAAATAGCACTTGGTAATTCAACTGCTTATGACCCACAAGGTAATGGGTTAGCTGAATCATAAAACAAGAGCCTGGTGACCATCATCAAAAAGCTGTTGAAAAAGAACAAAAAGTCATGGCATAACAAGTTAGTGCATGCCCTATGGGCTGACAGGCTTACAACAAAGAAATCCATTGGCATGTCACCATATCAGCTTGTCTATGGAATAGAAGCAGTGTTTCCTACCGGCCATGGAGTACCAGTGATTAAACTTGTCCAAGGAATTCAGGCAGAAGAAGACAGCATGGTGAGAAGGATAAACCAAACAATTCATCTCCAGCAAACAAGGGAAGAAGTCTATAATAGAGCTCTGAAAGTTTAGGAAAATATAAAGAAGTTGTTTGACAAAAGAACAAAAGCATGTGACTTCAAAATTGGAGACAAAGTTTTGAAATGGGACTCAAGGAGAGAGGACAAAGGAAAGCACGACAAGTTTGACAGTTTGTGGCAAGGTCCATACATCATCCAGGCCACTGTGGGTCCAAATGCTTTTTTTCTACAAGAACTAGATGGTACAGAGCTGTTTGGGGGTCCTGTCAATGGCAGGATGCTCAAACACTACTTCTGCTAATCTCAAACTTTTGGTTTCCATTTCCATTTTAAATACCATTGCTATGTTATGTTTTCAAAGAAAAAGAGAAAATGTTTCAAAAAAATAGAGAGAAAGGAGAAGTTCAGACATGCTCAAAACATGAACCTCTGAAGTGCAAAAGATTGGCTCTAATATGATCAAAACCTGAGCCAAAGAAGTAAAACAGCTGGTTCTAACATGCTCAAATTCTAAACCAGCAAATTAGGTGCAAAGGATCAGCTCTAACATGCCCAAAACTAGAGCTAAAATGAAGAAGAGAAATTAACTCTAACAAGCTCAAAACTTGAGTCACAAAAAAAAGAAGGATGCTTCAAAACTTCAGATTTCAAGCCTTCAAGATTTTGTTTTCAATTTTTTGCAAGTTCCTTTCCATGTGCAGCTGTCTTTATGCCTTAGATCCACAGCAAACTAGACTTTCTAATCCTATTTTGACTGTTTTTAAATTTCTATTGTAGAATGTAGAGAAGAAATCTGCTGGACAGTTTAATCCCGGCAGATGTTAGATTAGGTAGAGAAATATGTGAGGCCAACAGTTTAATCTGGTTCATGGAGTAATAAGGGTAGAAATAGAATAGTTTTATTTTCCTTTTTGTAAAAATAAATGATGTAAAGGGTTTGCAAGTCCAAATGCACCCTGGAAGAAAAAATGCTAGGATTGTAGGATGGGTAGGTAGATAGTTTCGGAGAATTGTTCTGCAAATTTGATGTCTTCACAATTTGTGGCAACTAATCCAAGTAAGAAAATAATGTGTCAAGTACCAGGCATATAGCCTACACCAAAGATCATGTTCTGAATTCTTGACTCCTTCAAGAAGAAGCCATCCCCATGTGGAGCCACTGTTAGCCCCCTATAAATTTTTGACAAGAAAACAGGGGGCTAAATGTTTATGAGCCTTAAAGGAATGCATTTCCTCTTAAAACACATCATCCTTGAAGCCTCTTGGTGCCTTTTTCCATTGATAAAATCCCTGCTGCTGATTCCCATTATAAAGCCTCTCTATTTGTGAAGAATGCCCAAAGGCCTCCTTTTCCCTCTTATTTCATTCCCTCTAAGCCTCTGTTTTCATCTTTCTTTATCCCCTTTTAAATTCTCCTTGTTCCTCTGAATTATCCCAAAATCCCATTTAAATCCTACACACACCCCTTGTTGGTTTAATCCCCCTTATGTTTCCTCTATCGTTACCCCTTTTTGGCCTCAAATTGCATTAAAATGGGCCAAAAAACCCATATTCTTCACATTTCAGGTTTAGCCCCTTTTGGCCAACCCTCAAAATTGTTTCTCCACATGACCTAGGCGCTAGAACCAAGCGCTAGCCTGGAAAGCCCTTATCACATTCGGATATCAAGAGCGGTATTAACCGTCGATCTGTATAGATCGGACGGTCTTCGCAAACTCCATAGCGTCCGTGGCCCACCACTTTCACCGCTCCGATCCACAAATCAACGGTCCGCATTTCATCTGCCTCGGTGGTCCCCATGCCGTGCCCTGTGTAGAAACCAGCGGTTTCTATTGCACCACCTTTGGAAGGTGGGCAGTATTTTTCATTTCGTTAGTTGTTAGCGCTCGAATCTGCCACAGGCTGAAGGGAGGCAAGGTTCAAGGCAACATCAAACCACGCTCAGCCTCGTAGCTAGCCCTACAAGGACAGGAGAGGGCTCTCTCCAGGTCAAACTCAGCAAAAGGTTTTCAGAAGGGCTGAGATGACCAAAAGCATAACTGATCTTAGGCTAGTAAACTGATATAAAAGGGTTTTTTGATAAATGATGGGTTTTCTGGGCTGTGTGGGATCAAGAAACAGTGAGAGCAGAGATCAAATGAAAAATGCAGATTATTTCCTGAGGCAAGGTAAGCAAGAAGTTTAGCAATTAAATTGAGATAAACGGAATGACAAGACTGCTGAGAAGTCGACAAGGGCATAGAAGATGGATCCTTGTCGAACAGAAGAAAACATTAACTATGAATACTTCCTCAAGACAGAGAAAATAAATTGAATTCTGCCTTTCTCACTTAGAAACATTCAATATTGAAATGGGGATTAATGAACTGTGAACATAACGATGACATATGAAACAAAAGGAAAAACATTTGCTAAATTTCAAGCCACAGGAATCTCAGAAAACAGAGCTGTATTTCTCCATTAAAATCTCTGTCTAAGACTGTACAATAAAACTCTAATTTTCTCCTACACTAGCTCTCAGAACTCTCTCCCCTCTTTACAAGATGATTTTCAATACATTAAATAAACTCTGCTAGGGGAAAACCATCGACCCCAAGACAAGGAATTTGTTTTATCATTATTAAACAAATAAAACTAATAACCAATCAGCTTTCCTGAAGATAGAATAGCGCTCCTTCTTCTACTCGAATTTGTTGATGACTGGTGAATAGACAAAATCTGGAGCTGAAATTTCTGAACTGCAGCTTGAAGACCCAAAATGGACTAACCAATTCGATTTGCTTTGCTGGGATAGCTATCTGCACTTCTGGCTTCTGACTTTGATTGCCACGTTATATTTTATCATTTGAAAATCTCTGGAGCGCAGATCATTGGAATGTAACTGAAGTCAGAAATAGACCCTCTGACCCTATTTATCTGCTAAGGTAGATATTCTTCACTCTATTTTTAGCTTTGACTTTCAATATTCAAAATAAAAACTAATTTTAAATAAACATAGCTTTTGAATTTTGCCTTTGACAAAGCTCCGCCATTTGCAAGTTCGTTTTCTCCCTTTCGTTGTTAACTTGTTTAATGCAGTTGAAAGTTAGTAGTTACTCTTCCCTAATGGAAGAAAACAACTCTGTGCTCAAATACCGTTCTCCAGCACTTGGAAGAATCAGTGTTATCAACTTACTTGCATTCTCTGGTCGTTTCCCAACTTTTAAAGTGGCTGCAAATGCTGCACCTGATGATATGCCTTGTCTCTTGTCAAATCTGCGGACCTGTCCCTTGAAAGTGTGCATCAGGATTATCAAGATTGCTTATGGTTGGTATGTAACCAAGTCATGAAAATAACCTGTATCATATGAAAGAGCAGGTGTCCCAAAAAACAATTGCATATGACAAATTTGCCTTCAGCATCAGTGTGAAGAACATATCGACCTGCATACCATTTTCTACAGCGCATCATCTGAAATAATGAGTCACTGGACAAGAAATTCAATGGCCTCTTCTTCTTATAAATAACTGCATATCCATTCACTGATATTATACACCGCAGAGTAGGGCGAAGGCGCTGGAATTTGACTGATTATGTTTAATATTGTAAAAGCAAAATGTCAATGCCATCATATTGCTCTTCTATCCAACTGGAAATTAGCTCCACCGATTTTAGATTCTAATTGATGGGAAAACTACGTTAACACCCTCTGTCTGTAAGGATGCCACCACTTCATGTCCATCGAACTTTATCAATCAAGCACATCTCCTTCAGAAATACAATTTACTCAGGTGTTTGGCTATCTTTAAAGTGCTGGGCCTGTCTAATTTGATCTGTGATTAAGTGTAATGCAGCGTTTTTCATGGCAATCTTTGAAGCCAACGTGGGTATAAAAAGAAACCCATATTAAAAAACTGAAAACTACAGCTTTTCCCTGTGAAAATCTTTCGGGACAAATTCTTTATCAAATGCGACAACCTTCCATGAACTCCTGGCATGACTTCAGAATTTCAATCGTCATTTCATCTTATATTTGCATGAAATCGAGCTCGATATGCGTTCCAGCAAATCAACATGCTATACCATAATGACATGGCTCTGCTTCAGTGGCATAAAAACTATCACGCAAGTCGAGGGAGCCAATTTCATACGAAACTGGGCCCTCAAATCGATTTTCCGGACTTCTGTTGGCGAGTGGGTCGCTCTGCCCAGGTGGGTCGCTCACGTTGTAATTTTGCACTGCGGAAATCACCCAAGTGGGTCACTCTGCCCAGGTGGGTCGCTCGAGATCCAAAACCCTGTCAACGATGCTTCCAAACTCGAATTCGGCCTTCAAACTCCAGATTTCGATTTGTATGCTGTGGATTGTTGGAAATGAAACTTGTTTGCCCTTAATTTCAGAGATGCCAGAGCCTGCTGCTGCAGGTGCAAAATGTGTCACAATGTACACCGAAGAAAACACCAAAGCTAAGTTGAACAACATGTAAACCAAGAAGCCAGCAAAGTAGGAATGTTTTATGATAGCAAATGTGGCAGCAAATTTCCAGCCATGCTATGCTTGGAGAAACCACAAAAACATTTTCATCACATGCACCATAGAAGGAAACATAATCTTCCAAGTAAAATTTGCTATAAAATCTGAACGAGAAATATTTGGAAATTGAGCCTGCAGTGTAGATACATAAATGGCTTCTTGCACCATGACATCTAAAACTAATCAAGCCTTTGTTTCCTCTGGTATTTTAACCATAAAATTGATAACTCCATCTGCAATAAAATATCATACCAAAAAGGAAACTCTGTAATCTAGAATTTGTGGCTTATTCTCTAGCTTTGGGTATTGTGTTTCTGATCAACTGACTGATGGATTTCCGTTTATCTCATAGGGCATAGAGCTGTTGAAGCTAAAACAAGGCTGCCATTTGAAGAGCTGGAGAATTTGCAGCATTTTGACGAATTACATATTCATCATAAAAACATATTTGATGATTTCTTCTTCAAAACAGGGTTTTGAAGAAGAATCAATCTCGCCTTATTTATGACGACATTCCTGAACTGAAGACTTACTGAAGCTTCCTCTAGCCTACCTCTGAAGACTAAACCCTGAATCCCAGAATTAAAATTACTCTTTAATGACTGCAAATAAGGAGAAATGAACCTTGGTGAATTTGATTGCAGCAGGCTGACAAGACGGAGTCTAACAGTAGTGATGCATTCACCACAGGACATGTGTCTTTGAGCACTATTTAAAAACAGCCCCCCATCACGCATTAACGTTCGACTGTGGACCCGACGCGATATGCGCGTACACCATCTGATCTGAAGCTGTCCATCCAATGGTGATCGCGCCATGAAGAGGCTCGGGAGTTAACTCAAGGCAAAAGGGACCCCTGGCCCACCATCTGTCGCCCTCCGATGCGTTCTCAACCGTTGATCTCCTCCTGATATTGGACGATCTGGATTAAATGAATTCCCCGCCATTGACCCGGTCCCACCACGTCACCCATTCCACATGTTTTCATCGCATTTTCATCAATATTTCATTCAAAGGTTAAAATGTCAAATGTTCGCATTAAAAATTGGCTGCATTCCACCAACTTTCACCAGACCATTCTCCATTGTTTCACTACATTTTTTACCATCACCCTGCACTGTTCCACCATTTCACCAGGTTGCGCTGCCATTCTCATTTCCCCCATTTCATCCACACTCTCCATGCATGGTTTTCTTAACGCATTTACGTGTTTTTCAGGGTTACAGGCAGGCGGAAAAACCGCCATGGTTTACATTCATTGTTACAGTGGCAAAGAACACAGGGAAGACCATGTGCAGAGAGCGTAATTACGAAGAAAGGCCTGGGAAGGTATTATGACATGACTTTCATTAAAGGAATAGGGTTAAACTCTATAAAACCTTTCCAAAGCCATTAAAGTGCAAATTTCATTGACAGAGACAGGAATGGAGCGGCAGAGAGTACCAGTGAAAAAAAAGAGAATTTAAGGCTTGTAATTGAATATTTTGAGCCTTAACCCAACAATTCAAAGGCAGGGTACCAGATCGAAGACCCCGTGGATCACTCAGAAGGTCCAATGCATAGAGAACCATATCATCAGGGTATTTACATCAGTATAATGTCTCCTCCTAAGACAGGACATAGTACTCATACGATTTTAGTTTGCGTTGCGTCCATGAGAAGTTTTCCCCCTGACAACAGTCCTAATGATATTAGAAGAATTTGTTACACAGTATGGCAGACCTGAATTATTGATCTATTTTGTTCAGTTCACCAGAGTATTGCAAAGGTTCTACAGAAAGTACATCAAAGACATACCTGGAGTAAATTGTAGCTTGACAAAGACCACTCTTTCATCTAAAGAGTACTGAATATAAATGCCCAGAATTTAAAACAGAATGGGGCCTCGACCCTCCTCCTCCTCTGATTTTTAATGCTACATTTAGTTTTTCATCTACCTCTCTGCCTCTCTTTCAGCTATAAAATTCATGAAGAAACTCATTGTAAAGGTTGTTGATTGGATATCTGTGAACTGCAAGCTGTTTCTCTTGAGACATAGTCTTTGTGTAAAGTTGTAAGATAGGCTAAGGAAGATAAACCAAGTTGTTGGAAATATTGTACATGACTAGTGTTGCTCTTTAATATGACAAGCACATTTATTTGGATCCTGATTTAAAGCAGCAATGATGTTTTTCTATCTTTGTATTTGTTTTACCTTGTAATACATTTCATTTCATTTCTACTGGCTCGCATTAGAAATCTAGCATAGGATTTACCCTTGTTAGGTACCCTATGTTTCTGCTCTCCTTGCCTTCAATTTTTTCTACTGAATGTGTTATCTAAGGATTTATTTCAACTAATTTAACCAGTTTAGTGGTCAAAACATATGCTGCTAGTTGATGTATTAATTAATGAAGTTGTTCTCAAATATTATTGTTAGGCTTTGATTGAATGAATTGGGATACTGGAAGTTTAGAACTTTGTCTTTGTCTTACTAGGTCCTTTTCACTTGATTAAACCTTTCTAAGTTCCCTTAAGCTGAAGGTCGAAGCATTGAGAGTTCAAAGTCTCTCTCTAATCTCAGGTTTTCAATTTTGTGTTCTAAATCCTTAATGTTCCTTGTCTGAAGAGTTTACCTTTTAGGTTTTGGATCATAGGTTGTCTAATGGCGTGTCTTGTCCCTGGATCTGATTTCTGAAAGGTCACCTTGGAGGTTTCCTTGCCTTTCACCTTCTTTCTACCATTTCATGTCACACTATCATCTTTAAGATCCAATGCTTTAGATGACTAGCCCAACTGAAAGCCTGCATATTGAATAGCAAGCAAACCCTTTCCCGACTCCATTTCCCAATGGTCTTGAATGTTCTTTGAATTATATTTCCTCCGCCTAAAACCCTCTTTTCTTGGCCTTGTCTTATATTGAACCCTTCTTTCCAGTTTCCCAAAAACCAAACCAAAAATCAAACAAACAAACCTTGCGCCTATAACTAGCCTAATATCTCAAACATAGAGCTTCAAAGACATAAAAACTTTGTTGATATAGAGAGATCCCTCTCTGGACCCAGGAGGGCTAGATCCTGAGGTCTAAAAGTGGTTCTGATGTTGTCTCATTTTTTTTCTTGCCAATCTGGCATAAACATGGGAACACCAACAGTAATAACTCTGCTGATATTTTGCAATAAGTCTCTTTGGCTTGGAGTAACTGTTCGGTTGTATTAAGGAAAATATCCTCTACTCTAGTAATAACTATGCCTTCTTTTGAATGCTTTGAGGCTACAAGTGGCTTTTGGTAGCTGAGAGGATTCAATTAGCCTATGATGTGGCAGTGGAGGCTTCTCAGACTGATAAATATTATTGCTTTTCTTTAAACACTGTTAATTTGCTTTAATTCTATGTGTTAGGCTTAATTAGGCCTAAATTCTATCTTTTGTTCTTCAAACTGTGTTTAATTCAATGGATTAGGCTTTAGATGGTCAATTTAGGCCATAATCCCTCAAAACTATGTAAACAACCTTCAATTCTTTATCTCTGTTATGACTGAATCTTTAACAATGATACTCTCTGTTTATTTAAGCTTTATTGTGTCTTGTTGATGTGCAGGTGTCGCAGAGGGCTTTTATAATGGTTACAGTGTTCATGAGGCACCAGCAAACTTGGATGGGAAACCCTGTGGTACAATCTCTTTGATAAATAAAGGCCTGGGGGATCGTCATCCCTGACCTTCAATTTCCTTTTAAAAATTTTGAAAAAACTGTTAAAACCTACATAAACCAAGAAAAATAAGAAAAATCCTGCATATTTTGGGTTTAACTGCTTTGGAGGCTAGGATTAGATCGCAACCGTTGGATGAAAACATCCAACGACGAGGATTGCACGTGGAGGTTAAAAAAGGAAGGCGGTTTGAACAAATGGTGGGGAGATTAAGTGAAGGTCGTTGATCTACAAAGATCAACGATCGGGATTAATCAGGATGATATAATGCGAAGGGGTCACATTATAATAACATAGGCAAAAATGCGAAGAAAAAATAGGAAAAGACCTTTGGTGAAGGAAAAATTCGTTGGAAGCAAATTCGGGGTTTCCGAACTATCCTGTGCCATTGGATTAGTTTAGTCCACGGAGATCAATGACTAAGGTTTATTGGTGAAGGATCCTTGGAGGATGGGTGGAGGGGCAATGAGTCAATGCAAAAATGAATGTGGGCCATTGATCTGCAGAGATCAACGGTGGAGAATAAACGTGATGAAATGAAAATGTAAATGGGAGGGGTGGTTTCAGCTAAAGAAACCAACGGTTTCGCACAAGAAAATGCAGGAAAGGCAGTTTCACCTTTTCAAACGTGATATGTGTTAGAACCTGACACATGGCATTTCAAAACCACCCTCATCGCGTAAATTTAAAACATTGTCTTTCGGGCCTGAATGTACGTGAAACTGCGCGCTGACCGTTAGATTGAACGATCGAGGAGAGAGCGCAATGGAGGATAGATGCATGGACGAAAGCAGATAAGGTTGTTTTAAGAGTCCCAAAAGATAGACAAGTCACACATTAAAACTTTGTATCAAATGACAAATATTCCAAGGATGGGCCGTAAGGAAACAAGGTAGTGAAATCCGCATGTATGAAAGCCAATAGGGGAAGTAAAGCAACGGGCGGAGTGTATAAATTGCAAACAAAAAAGGGATATAAAAATTAAAGGGGACGCCAGCCAAACACATGAACGATGTATTTAAAAGGGCCGCAGGTTATATACGACAGCGTATGGAGTAAGTCCGAGGGGGTCGAGCTGCGGGGAAAGGACGAGACCCATACCCCCGCGGACTTACGACACGTGGCATGGTAAGGTCTCACAGCGGAAAAGGGACGGTAACGATGGGCCACGGGAGGTGATCGCATGGCAGAGTAAAGACGGACCCGCATAGTAAAGAAAGACAAGTGTTAGTCCGGCGAAGTAAATCATGCGCGGTAAAGGTTGGACAGCGTACGTGGATAAAAGGTAAGGTAAGTCCATTAGGTCAGCTGGTACTAAGACCCGTACCAGCTTTTAACCCGACACGAGGTGATCACCTACACCTTGATATACCCAATCCCCACACGCCACGTGTCTCAGTGTCAGTGTCCTTACGACACTTGCCTTCTGTCATCTTACTTATTCACCTTTTTAACCCGAACAGTCCACCCCAATGGTAACAAACTCTCGTATTTCTCTCTGGTAAATCGTCACAGGTAGTTTTCTACGGCGAATACCGAGTCGGGAAGAACGCCGGGTATATCCAAATCACTGTCACGGTTCCCCGCGTCGCTTTCCCGAGCGTTGTCACCCTCTGTGCAGGTATTCCATTCTCCGTTTTCCCTCTTTTCCTTTTTCTCTTTTCGAAATTGTTAAATGTCTGCCATGGGAAGAGGAACGCCCAAGAAAAACGAACCTGAAACCCCCCAACTCCGTGAATCCAGAAACCCCCCTGGTTTTGAACCCCTCTACGACTTACAGTCGGGTATCTGTGACCCGAAATATCCTTTTGACATACGCAGTATCAAGCCCCTGCTTTTTGGTCGCCACTGCAAAGATGTCGACCGTTTCCGAGTTATCGCGTCTGGTTTCTATCACCATATCACCCCCCAGGTCCATTCCTGTGTCGATTTCATCATCTGGCTCAGAGACTCCTATGATGTGCATCGGGAAGCTTTCGTTTCCCCTCAAGGGAACGTAATCTTTTCCCTTTCCCCCGAGGTCATTAAACAGGCCATACGTTTCCCTTCCAGTGATACATACTTCAGTTTCAAAGCTGAAACCTTGCTCGCTCAGTTCAATAAGCAGTCAAGAGAATCCCGCCGTGCCTTCATATCCTCCATAACCATCGACCAAGCAACTGCCCTGCCTACATTGGAGCCTTTTTCACTAAGTTTGTTTGCCGAAGAAGTTCGACCTGTTCTGTCTCTCATCGCCGGCCTTTTGGGGGTAGGAAGCCCGGAAGACATCTCTTCAGTATGCATTCGCTTTTTGTGGCTCATGTCACAGAATGGGGTTACATTGGACATTCCAGGCTTCCTCTCCTCGACCATCCTGACCCAATTTCAGGAGCTCGCCCAAGCCCGAAAGTTTCGCTTCTGCTCATTGGTGTTCTACCTCTTCTTGTTGCAGCATACAGATAAGTTCGACCATTTGGGGTTAGATAGGATGTACTCTGAGAATTCCCAGCCCAGACCAGTCTTCGACTGGAATTGCTCTGTCCGTCAGTTACCTAGGGGAGAGGGTTATGCCAACTTCGTGAACACCTTCATGTCTATTTCCTACACCATCATTCACGACACGCCTTCCCCTAGGGTTTTCCCAGAGATGAAACTCTGGCTGCAGGCTGGGAAATACCAGTGTACCGGTGATTGGTTCCTGTCTGAAGATTGTACTGAAATTCGGGTCTATGGAGCCGAAGTTGCCCCATACCGGCTACCAGTTTTTCCCGTCCGACGAGTTTACGCCCTCGAGTACATCCGGCAAGCCCTCAAAGCTGACCAGCTCCATTTTGTTCCTGCTAAGAAAGGTTACATCTTAAGGCTTCCTGTCCAAATTGGCCCCTTTGTGGTAAACTCTAGATATGCCCTCCCAATTGCCGAAAAAATGTTGCAGAACATGGACCTGAAGTTGGGGGAAAGCTGGGCTTATGACCCACGGGAAATCATTTCAAATAAAAGAACGAGAAACAGGTCTACGCCCTACATTCACGAGTCCAGGCCATTTCTGGAGTGGAGGGCTAACCTTGAAGTTTGGCCTATGTTTTCGCAGATGGAGACAGACTCGTCTGCTACAGGAGGAGAGGAAGAAGTGAACAAGGGCACAGATGAGCAAGAGGTAGGTACTTCAGGAGCAGCACCACCACCCAAGAGGCCGAGGGTGGCCACTAGCGAAGCGGAAGTCATCGGAGAAGGGATAATATTGGAGCCCTTCACGAAATTTGGTCAATTCGATAAGGGAAAGGCGGGTATAACAGTGTTGAGGGACAGTGTCGCCTCCTCCGATTACACTGAAGTCACGCAAGCCATCGTCGAGCCCACTCCATCCAGGACGAGCGAAAGGGAACGGACAAATAAAACTGTCCGAGACAGATACAGGGCCGAATTAGGAGGATTCGTGGAAAAATACCATACCAGGCTCTCCGAATCTGTCGATGCAGACACCGAAAGCCTGGTACTGTCTATGGCGGAGGCCATCCTAGACCCAAATTCGGATGTTCCGAGTTATAAAGTGCTCGAATTGGCTATTGATATGCAGAAGGTACCGGTACAGGACATGACTGACCTGTTCCAAACAGTCTGTGACATGATGAAAGAAAAGCTATCACAGATTACCCTCACACTAAAGAAGACAGAACAGAAATATGAACAACTGAGGGATTCCTTTACAGCAGAACAGAATGCTTGTCGTGCCAACGCATATCAGGTGCGCGTTCTTCAGGACCAAATTAAAAATTCGGATGAAGGAGGGAAAGGTTCACAAGCAGCCCTTATAGCTAAGTTGCAGAAAGATATCACAGCTGCTAAGAAACAGGCTCATATACCGGGTTCACATCCTGTACAAACTGCTGAATTGGTGCGGGTAGAGGAAGAGAAAAATGAACTGTCTGCTAGGCTTTTCAGGGAAAGAGAAGAGAAGGAAAGGATGGCTAAAAGGATTGAAGAGCTAGAAAGCAGAGCCACGGAGCTACAGACCCGGTGGGATGCACACAGTTGTCACGCAGCCGAAACATCAAGCGGAACTGGTTCAGCGACGGCACGACTATCCACAGCTATGGCTGAGATCGAAGTGTTGGAGAAGAAAACATCCACTGCCAAGCAAAGGGTCTTAGAGTTGGAGGGCGCCCTGGCTGAAAAGGCCAGAACAATTGAAGGGCTACAAAGTGAAGTCGAGGAAGGAAAAAGGGTCACGGCTGAGAAACATCAAACCATAGCTGAGATGAAGAGTCGAGCAAAGGGGAATCTCACCCTGCTCGAGGCCAGAAGTTTAATATGGTCGGACATAATTACGGTAGTAACCGAGCAGTGGGAATTCTTGACGATGATGGGGGAGCTCAAGTCCACCCTTCCAAGGTGTCGAAAGATTATTGATAAGAGGAAACTGGTGGCTTGAGAAGTCCTTCAACAGGTGGATGACAGTGTTGAACAATTCGACAAGGTATGGGATGAGATCATCACAGCCGGACTCCCTTCCTGTTGGGAACCAAATGCCCTTGCCGTGCTTATGCTCCCAGATCAATACACAACACGTTTGCAAACGGAAAGGGATCGGTCAGACCTCCAAATGGGGAAAGCAACTCAGCTCAAGGCTACTACCATTGTCACAATCCTCAAAAAGGAGTTTAGTCTCCTTCACATGATCAGATATCGGCTCCCAACTGAGGCAAATATTCACACTCTCGGCGAAGCGTTTATCAGAGTGGAGAAGCTCTCAGCAATGCCAGAACCGACCCCCGATAGCCAGCAGAGACTGACACAGTTCATGAGTCAGCATACAAGTTCCTCTGCCAACGTGCCTCCTCCAGAATCTGCAACGGCTTCTACTCAGTTGCACCCATGACATTTCAGTTTACTCATGATATGGCCTAAACGGCCTTTTTACTTTCATTTAGTTTATGTTTTTCAAATTTCTGAGTGGGTTGTTTTTCCCCCACTCTTGCATTTTTACTTTTTACATCAAACATTGATCTCAGTTTCGGTTTCGAAATTGGCCCGGGGCCTGTTTATGCATGATGGGAGGGTTGTTTCCCCATCATGAAATTTTGTTGTTATGATAATGACTTTTAACAAATTTTGTTCATGCGAAGAAGATATTTCCCCGAAATATCTTCTCGCTGAAAGGAAAAGGAATCCTATATAAGACAAAAAAAGAAGAAAGAAAGGTTCCAATTCTTCAGAAGAAATTGACTGTGTGAAGATTTTCTGTGTGTGTGTTTTTGCAAAGACTCAAATGCTAATGTGAAGAACCCGTAGGGTTTCAATGATAAGGAGTTACACTTTAAAGAGGATTCTGGACTTGTTTTATGGTAGTGTGTGATTTCCTCCTGTTTATTGCAATGTTGTTGTTCATTTCATTTTCATCAATGTCTCTGGTGTTATATTCTGGAATGCGAGTGTCCCGTTGTTTTTGATATAAATTTATCTTTCCGATACTTATATCATAAGCTACCTGGTACTTTAAAATGGCTCAGATATAATACAGTGTTCCATCTCCCATTCAGACATATTTCTGCTATATTGGCTATTGCGAGGTACTATTGATGAAAGTTGCCTGCATATATGGATTCTTAGTTCTATAAGCCCATCATATGCTGTGAAACTCTGCTTGGTGTTGTCTTCCTGATAGTTAATATCTCCTTTTCCTATGCTGCTCATTAGTCATCGTTATATATATATCTCTTTTTCTGCCATATACCAAGAATCCAGCCCTGTTTACCGTGAATTGTCTTAAAGTTGTCTGATACTGCAGTGTTTGAGTACAGCATTACATTCGTTCAGTATTACTCTTTAATGCTTCAAACTATCAGAAGTTTTGGTCCCACTCAAGTGTTATTCTCTGTTTGTAAAGAAGCAGTATGAGAGTTTTTGTCTTGTTAAATTGCTAAAACGCTGTTTTAGATCCTATGCTCTCTATACATTACAAGATGTCCTAGGCACTGGTCTATAGCAACTCTAGGCTGTCTCTAGGAGTTACAACATCTTTTTGGCGCCGTTGCCGGGGATCGGAGTTGAAGAAATTTAAATCCCTGGGCCTCGACAAAACCCATCCACTCTTCAGTTAGGTGAGCACGAAGAGTTGAGAGTTGTTCATCCCTCACCATGGAAACTCCACATTCATATTACCGATAAACATATTTGCAGTCCTGGCTCCCCGTAAGCCACACCTAAGGTCAGATACATCTCAGTCAAGGACACCCTCTGTGTCTGACCCAGAACGAATCTTACATAGAAGGGGCTGGAGGGAAAGGCAGTCAGTTCATACCAACATTCCTGAGTTCTCCCTTGAAAACTTTCCATATCTTCAACCCTCCTCTTCTCAAGTCGCCCAAATACGAGGCTCTAACCCTATTATAAGAGATACCGGTTATTATTCAGATAGCCCACATCGAGAAGGTGTCCATATCAAAGACGAAGCTGAGTCTAGTTACACTCCACATTATTCTTTTCATCCTACCCCTGAAGTTGAAGAGGTCAAAGAAGTCACTGAAGTATCTGTTGTTGACAACCCTACCTTCTCATCAAACACCCAAGCTGATGTTCACTACATCCTCATCATTATTCATACTCAACTCCCACCACCTCCTCCACCACTTACTGCTCAAGCTCTCATCCTACCTCCGCCTCCCCCAATGGCGAATATACCTGGCTTTTTACAAAATAGGTACGCCCTTTACAGCTGCCTGCAGTTCAAAATGACATTCCACAAGACTATTTAAAGATTTTGCCTAGATTCAATGGGGAGAACGGCGTTGATGCCCATAAGCATGTTGAAATCTTCTGCTCCTTCGCAGAGAACTTTAATGTGGAGCATTTGGATGTGGTTCTGAGATTGTTCGTGCAGTCCCTAGACGGAGAGGCCAGAAAATGGTTTAAAACCCTCGCGGCTAATTCCATCAACACCTGGGAGGCTATGGAAGAAGCTTTCGTGAAAAAGTGGGGAGATAGGAAAGATCACGGGGATACCCTAACCGAGTTTAACACCCTTAAAAAGAAGCACAATGAAGGGGTATCAGAGTTCATCAGAAGGTTTAACAAATTGTATCTCAGCCTCCCAACTGAGATGAAGCCCCACCAGACCGCTGCCAAGGTTGTTTTCGTGGCAGCATTCGATTCTGAGTTTGGTTTCTCGCTGAGAGAGAGAAAGCCAGCCACTCTGGATGATGCACAGACAGATGCATTGGAAATAGAAGCAAACTTTGTCTCGACTGGTAAGTCCAAAGTAAAGCAAGAACATGATACTAAACGAAGAGGCAAAGAAGAAGTATCCACTTCAAGCCAAGATAGAGACTCAGCAAATGACAAGATCGAAGAAATGAATAAAATGATCAAGAATCTCTCTAGCAAGTTGGTCAAGTTGGAGATGGAAGCTAAGAATTCACCACCAAAGAACTTCCAGAACGCTCCTAACATAGGATTCAACCCTCAGTACAGAAAACCACCCTTGCAGATACTGCAGAGAGGGCAGAAGGAGCAACAAGACCAAGTACCACATCCTTTATACTTGGAAGGACAAATGGAGGCTTCTCACGAAGATCCTGCCTATGAGCAAGATGATGCCTGTCCCGTCTTCTCAGACAGTGATGACATAGAGTGCCCTGTGCAAGAAAGTGAGGAGGGGGAGCTTCAACCTCACTCAGAACCGAAGAATAATGAGGATGCCGAAGAGCCAGAGATTGATGACTATTGTAAACAGTTCGTTGATTTCATGCAAGCCCAGTTTAACAGAAAATATGACCTCCGGTCATCCAGGAAACGGACACGTACTCAAGATGAAGAGGAGGACGCACCCCAAAGATCAGCACCTGCACAGAAAGAGGCCAATACTCAAGAGTCCCCAGATAAAGGTAAGAAGCCCCTTAACCAAGCTCTGCAATCTGATAATCAAATGCCTTCATCCTCACAAGTAGCTGTGTCCCCTGTGAATAAACCTCCAGTTAAAGAAGTTAAGTCTCCCCTGCCAAACAAAGAGTCAAAACAAAAGGAAATACCAATAGAGAAGCCTTCATCTGCCTTCAGTTTGCAAAAAGAACTCGAAAAAGTTAAAATACCAGTTCCTCTCTCTGAATTGTTGAGACAGCCTGCCTACCAGTCACAAGTCTCCTCTTTCATTTCCACCATCGACGTACCACATATTCCAGACAGCCTTAACCTGTAAGAAGAAAGGCCTATGGTAGTATTCGGCCCACATGTCGAAGAACTAGATCCCTCCACCCCCCCCTTTTATGTATCTCTAGTGATTCATGATCTATTGCTACATAATTGTATGTTAGACTCAGGAGCATCTCATAACCTTATGCCCCTGTCTGTCATGGAGCAATTGGGGCTCCAAATCACTCGCCCATACAAAGACCTCTATTCCTTTGATTCCAAAAGGGTGAAGTGTTTGGGCATGATCAAAGATCTGGCAGTCACCCTGGCCCAGATCCCGGCCAAGAGTGTGGTGATGGATATCGTAGTGGCTGACATCCCAGCCCGCTTCGGTATGCTATTGTCAAGATCTTGGGGGACCAGGATTGGAGGGTCAATTAAGCTGGACCTGTCTTATGCCACCATTCCTGTCTTTGGTGGCCAAGAGAGGAGATTATACCGAGAAACCAGATTTGTCAAGACAGTCACTAAGGCAGGTGATTCAGTGAATTCCCCAGTTTACAGAAGAGATGGAGATTTCTCCTGTCTAATGTTGGAGGAGGATCAGGAATATGCTCATGAGCCTTCATTCTGTCAGATAAAGACTAAGTCATCTGTGCAGGACTATGGATCGGAAATCTGGACACTCCACTTTGATGGAGCAAATTCCCGAGAAGGAAATGGGGCTGGAGTGTTGCTTATTTCACCCATGGGTCAATGGGTCCCCTTATCATTCAAATTGGAATATGAGGCCACAAACAATGTGGCTGAATATGAAGCACTCATATTGGGGTTGCAGACAGCAAGGAGTATGAACATACAGAAGCTAAAAGTGATGGGAGACTCCGAGTTGGTGGTGAGACAAGTGAAAAACCAGTGTCAAGCCAAACATCCTAGGCTAAAGGCCTATAGGAATGAAGTTTGGGACCTGGTAGAGAACTCTTTCCTGGCGTTTAATATCCAATTCATGCCCCGTGAACAGAACAGAATGGCAGACTCCTTGGCTGTGGCTGCTAGCACATTCCACCCACCTCAGAACCCTCTTCTGAGATACGAAATTGAAGTAAGATACCGGCCTTCAATCCCTGATAATGTCAAGCACTGGCAGGTCTTTGAAGATGATGAGCAGGTGAAGAGGTTCTTGGAGACTGTTGGAGAGTTTTCCAATCTAGAGATTGACAGCTGCGAAGAAGAAGAAATCAGGGACCATCCAGAAGACAAGTTGGAAGAGAAAATAGCTGGTCACAGATTCCTCCAGCTGAAAGGGAATGTCATTCCCTGAGGGCTGGTACCTTTGGAGAGGATGTTCAATAAGAATGATGTTCTGGTACAACCAAACAAAGTGGTGACTGATGACCAGGTCGAAGATCTAAATCTGGGTACAAAAGAAGATCCAAAGATTGTGAAGCTGTCCAAGAAAGTCCCAGATGAATACAAACAATTGTACCAAAAGCTGTTTCAAACCTATAAAGATGTATTTGCCTGGTCATATCAAGACTTGAAAACCTTTGATGTCAGTGTGATGCAGCATAAAATTCCACTAAAGGGAGACGCAAAACCCCACAAACAAAAGCTCAGACAGATTAATCCCCTGTTGCTACCCTCGATTGAGCAAGAAATAAAAAAGTTGCTGAAGGCTAAAATTATAGTGCCACTAAGGTACTCTGAGTGGGTGGCCAATTTAGTCCCAGTACGAAAGAAGAATGGCGAAATTAGGTTGTGTGTGGATTTCAGAAACCTGAACAGGGCGTCTCTAAAAGATAACTACCCACTACCGAAGATGGATCATATTCTGCAAAAGGTGGTAGGGGCCTCTAGAATGTCCATGATGGATGGGTTCTCGGGCTATAATCAAGTGGCTATATTCCCGGAGGACTAGAAAAAGACAGCTTTCACCACGCCCTGGGGGACATTTATGTATGCCAGGATGCCATTCGGACTGATTAATGCAGGGGCTACGTTTCAGAGAGCCATGGACATAACCTTTGTTGGAGAACAGGATAAGTTTCTGGTGGTGTACCTAGATGATATAACAGTCTTTTCAAAGGATGATACCGAGCACGTTCAGCATCTACATAAGACCTTTGAGAAATGCAGAAGGTATGGACTCTCTCTTAACCCTCAAAAATCTTTCTTTGCATTAGAAGAGGGTAAACTCCTAGGACATATAGTAACTAAAGATGGGGTCAAAATCGATCCTAAAAGGGTGGAAGCTATAAACGGCATCTCTCTCCCCATAAATAAGAAAGAAGTCCAGGTATTCCTAGGGCGTATCAATTTTCTCATAAGATTTATTCCTAACTATGCTGAAATAGTTAGACACATCACAGATATGTTAAAGAAGGATAATGAGGTAAAATGGGCACCAGAATCAAGACAGGCCTTTGCCAGGATCAAGAATGCGTTTGTTGAGGCTCCCGTGCTGGCAAAGCCTGACTTCACTGAACCTTTTATGATTTTCTCTTTTGCATCACCTCACACGATGGCAGGGGTCCTCTTACAGAAGAACGGGGATGGGTATGAGCAACCCATTGCTTTCTTTAGTCAAGTTCTTCATGATGCAGAGCTAAAATACAACATACTGGAGAAGCAGGCTTATGCCCTGGTAAAGTCCCTAAAGGCATTTCGCATGTACATTCTGCAGTCTCACATTACTGCTTTTGTACCCACAGCAGCAGTTAAGTACATCCTCGTTCAGGGAGACAGTGAAGGCAGAAGGGGCAAGTGGATTGCGAAGATACAAGAATATGACCTGGACATCAGACCCACCAAATTAATTAAAGGACAGGGGCTAGCAAAGATTCTATCAAAGTCAAACTACCAAGATTTGGGCATCCACTTATCCATGATCGCAAATGAGGAGTCTGAGGAACAGACAGGGAGACCAGAGGTGGAAATGGCTACCCAAAAAATACAGATGAAGTATCTCACTAGCCCCTGGTACAAAGAAATTGTTGAGTACCTCCTGACACTCAGCTGCCCACCCAGCTGTGATAAGTCCAAATACAGAGCCTTGAGGCTGAAATCTCAGAAGTATGTTGTAGCCAATGGTCAATTATATTGGAGAGACCCCTCAGGCATACTGCTGTTATGTCTCATCGAAGGTGAGGTAGGGAACATAATAACCGAATTCCATGAGGGAATCTGTGGAGGGAATTATAGCTGGAGGAGCACAGCCCAGAAAATCCTGAAGGCTAGTTTTTACTGGCCTAAATTATTTGGAGATGTCTTCACTTGGGTCAGAGCATGTGACAAATGCCAGAAGTTTGCTGAAAAACAAAAGCTAGCAGCTCTACCCCTGATTCCTGTGCACGTTGATGAACCTTTCAAGCAATGGGGAATTGACTTCATAGGTGAGATCCACCCACCCTCCAGTGGGCAGCACAAATGGATTTTGACTGCTACAGATTACTTCACGAAGTGGGTGGAGGCCATTCCTGCACGAAATGCCACAGACACGGTGATCATAAAATTCATGGAAGAGAACATTATCTCCAGGTTTGGATGTCCTGCTAGAATAGTTACAGACAATGCCCAAGCTTTCAAATCTGCTAAAATGGTGAATTTTTGTCAGCAATATAACATTACTCTGGGCCACTCCACAACTTACTACCCACAGGGAAATGGTTTGGCAGAATCATCAAACAAAACGCTGGTCAGAGCTCTAAAGAAGACAATAAATGAAAATCAGAGGAACTGGGACTCCCAACTGAAGTTTGCTCTGTGGGCAAACAGGATAACCAGTAAAAGGGCAACGGGAAGATCTCCTTATGAACTAGTATACGGACGAGCAGCCGTATTCCCTATACAGTTAGCTTTACCTGTTGCTCGTTTCATGCAGGAGACTCAGGAAGAACCGGATGGTATGAACAGAAGGATCAACCAGTTGATTGAACTCGAAGAGACGCGTGTTCAGGTGAATCAAAAACTTGTGGATTACCAGGAGAAGATGAAAGAATTGTTTGATCAACATACAAAAGATAGAAAGCTACAGGCGGGATATTTAGTTCTCAGGTGGAATGTACGAAGGGCCGATAAGGGTAAGCATGGTAAATTTGACCCCCTTTGGTTCGGACCCTTCAAGATTGCAGAGCAGGGAGGAAACAATACATTTAAGCTGGAGAATTTACAGGGAGATCTGTTGGAAGCCCCTGTAAACGGGCAATTCCTCAAACCATATTTCCAATTCTGAAGCAGGCTGAAAAAGCCTGACTGTATTATATTGTATATTAGTTGCTGTTTTTCATTTTCTTATTAAAGATTTTGCATGAGTCATGATGATCTATCTAGGAGGAAGCTTCAAGAACTGAAAAGTGTTGTTCAAAGAAGATGCACAGGCGGGCCACGGGAGTCCCAAAAGATATACAAGTCACACATTAAAACCTTGTATCAAATGAAAAATATTCCAAGGATGGGCCGTAAAGAAGCAAGATAGTGAAATCCGCATGTATGAAAGCCAATAGAGGAAGTGAAAGCAACGGGCGGAGGGTATAAATTGCAAACAAAAAAGAGATATAAATGTTAAAGGGGACGCCAGCCAAACACATGAACGATGTATTAAAAAGGGCCGTAGGTTATATATGACAGCGTATGGAGTAAGTCCGAGGGGGTCGAGCAGCGGGGAAAGGACGAAACCCATACCCCCGCGGACTCACGACACGTGGCACGACAAGATCTCATAGCGGAAAAGAGATGGTAAGGATGGGCCGCGGGATGTGATCTCGTGGCAAAGTAAAGATGGGCCCGCGCAGTTGAGAAAGACAAGTGTTAGTCCGGCAAAGGAAATCATGCGCGGTAAATATTGGACAACGTACGTGGATAACAGGTAAGGTAAGTCCATTAGGTCAGCTGGTACCAAGACCCGTACCAGCTTTTAACCCGACACGAGGCGCTCACCTACACCTTGACATACCCAATCCCCACGCGCCATGTGTCCCATTGTCAGTGTCCTTACGACACTTGCCTTCTGCCATCTTACTTATTCACCTTTTTAACCCAAACAGTCCACCCCAATGGTAACAAACTTCCGTATTTCTCTCTGGTAAAACGTCACAGGTAGTTTTCTACGGCGAATACCGAGTGGGGAAGAATGCCGGGTATATCCAGATCACTGTCACGGTTCCCCGCATCGCTTTCCCGAGCATTGTCACCTTCTGTTCAGGTATTCCATTCTCTATTTTCCCTATTTTCCCTTTTCTCTTTTCGAAATTGTTAAAATGTCTGCCATGGGAAGAGGAACACCCAAGAAAAACGAACCTGAAACCCCCCAACTCCGTGAGTCCAGAAACCCCCCTGGTTTTGAACCCCTCTATGACTTACAGTCGGGTATCTGCGACCCGAAATATCCTTTTGACATACGCAGTATCAAGCCCCTGCTTTTTGGTCGCCACTGCAAAGATACCGACCGTTTTCGAGTTATCGCGTCTGGTTTCTATCACCATATCACCCCCCAGGTCCATTCCTGTGTCAATTTCATCATCTGGCTCAGAGACTCCTATGATGTACATCGGGAGGCTTTCGTTTCCCCTCAAGGGAACATAATCTTTTCCCTTTCCCCCGATGTCATTAAACAGGCCATCCGTTTCCCTTCCAGTGATAGATACTTCAGTTTCAAAGATGAAACCTTGCTCGCTCAGTTCAATAAGCAGTCAAGAGAATCCCGTCGTGCCTTCATATCCTCCATAACCATCGACCAGGCCACTGCCCTGCCTACATTGGAGCCTTTTTCACTAAGTTTGTTTGCCGAAGAAGTTCGACCTGTTCTGTCTCTCATCGCCGGCCTTTTGGGGGTAGGAAGCTCGGAAGACATCTCTTCAGTATGCATTCGCTTTTTGTGGCTCATGTCACAGAATGGGGTTACATTGGACATTCCAGGCTTCCTCTCCTCGACCATCCTGACCCAATTTCAGGGGCTCGCCCAAGCCCGAAAGTTTTGCTTCTGCTCATTGGTGTTCTACCTCTTCTTGTTCCAGCATGCGGATAAGTTCGACCATTTGGGGTTAGATAGGATGTACTCTGAGAATTCCCAGCCCAGACCAGTCTTCGATTGGAATTGCTCTGTCCGCCAGTTACCTAGGGGAGAGGGTTATGCCACTTTCGTGAATACCTTCATGTCTATTGCATACACCATCATTCACGACGCCCCTTCCCCTAGGGTTTTCCCAGAGATGAAACGCTGGCTGCAGGCTGGGAAATACCAGTGTACTGGTGATTGGTTCCTGTCTGAAGAATTTACTGAAATTCGGGTCTATGGAGCCGAAGTTGCCCCATACCGGCTACCAGCTTTCCCCTTCCGATGAGTTTACGCCCTCGAGTACATCCGGCAAGCCCTCAAAGCTGACCAGGTCCACTTTGTTCCTGCTAAGAAAGGCTACATCTTAAGGCTTCCTGTCCAAATTGGCCCCTTTGTGGTAAACTCTAGATATGCCCTCCCAATTGCCGAAAAAATGTTGCAGAACATGGACCTGAAGTTAGGGGAAAGCTGGGCTTATGACCCACGGGAGATCATTTCAAATAAAATAAAACGAAACAGGTCTACGCCCTACATTCATGAGTCCAGGCCATTTCTGGAGTGGAGGGCTAACATTGAAGTTTGGCCTACGTTTTCGCAGATGGAGACAGACTCGTCTGCTACAGGAGGAGAGGAAGAAGTGAACAAGGGCACAGATGAGCAGGAGGCAGGTACTTCAGGAGCAGCACCACCACCACCCAAGAGGCAGAAGGTCGCCACTAGCGAAGCGGAAGTCATCGGAGAAGGGATAATACTGGAGCCCTTCACGAAATTTGGTCAATTCGATAAGGGCAAGGCGGGTATAACAATGTTGAGGGACAGTGTCGCCTCCTCCGACTACACTGAAGTCACGCAAGCCATCGTCGAGCCCTCTCCATCCAAGATGAGTGAAAGGGAGCGGACAAATAAAACTGTCCGAGACAAATACAGGGCCGAATTAGGGGGATTCGTTGAAAAGTACCATACCAGGCTCTCCGCTTCTGTCAATGCAGACACCGAAAGCCTGGTACTATCTATGACGGAGGCCATCCTGGACCCAAATTCGGATGTTCCGAGTTATAAGGTGCTAGAATTGGCTATTGATATGCAGAAGGTACCGGTACAAGATATGACTGACCTGTTCCAAACAGTCTGTGACATGATGAAAGACAAGCTATCACAGATTACCCTCGCATTGAGGAAGACAAAACAGAAATATGAAAATCTGAGGGATTCCTTTACAACAGAACAAAATGCTTGTCGTGCCAACGCACATCAGGTGCGCGTTCTCCAGGACCAAATTAAAAATTCGGATGAAGGAGGGAAGGGTTCACAAGCAGCCCTTATAGCTAAGTTGCAGAAATATATCTCAGCTGCCAAGAAACAGGCTCGTATACCGGGTTCACATCCTGTACAGACTGAGGAATTGGTGCGGGTAGAGGAAGAGAAAAATGAACTGTCTGCTAAGCTTTTCAGGGAAAGATAAGAGAAGGAAAGGATGGCTAAGAGGATTGACGAGCTAGAAAGCAGAGCCACGGAGCTACAGACCCGGTGGGATACACACAGTTGTCACGCAGCCGAAACATCAAGCGGAACTGGTTCAGCGACAGCACGACTATCCACAGCTATGGCTGAGATCGAAGTGTTAGAGAAACAAACATCCACTGCCAAGCAAAGGGTCTTAGAGTTGGAGGGCGCCCTGGCTGAAAAGGCCAGAACAATTGAAGGGCTACAAAGTGAAGTCGAGGAAGGAAAAAGGGTCACGGCTGAGCAACATCAAACCATTGCCGAGATGAAGAGTCGAGCAAAGGGGAATCTCACCCTGCTCGAGGCCAGAAGTTTAATATGGTCGGACATAATTACGGCAGTAACCGAGCAGTGGGAATTCTTGACGATGATGGGGGAGCTCAAGTCCACCCTTCCCTATCTAAATAGAAGGTTGCAGGAGGCAGGGAGTAATCTGTCTAATAGAGCTCAACACGTCAGCGACTACATCTCTTTTCTTTATGCGCTAAGGGCGAACGACTTGGGGAAACATGGCATCCCCAGTCGATTTATGGAAATCAACGAGTGTCAAAAGATTATTGATAAAGAGGAAGCCCGAGTAGCAGCTGCAAGGGTCCTTCAACAGGTGGCTGACAATGTTGAACAATTCGACAAGGTATGGGATGAGATCATCACAGCCGGACTCCCTTCCTGTTGGGAACCAAATGCCCCTGCCGTGCTTATGCTCCCAGATCAATACACAGCACGTTTGCAAACGGAAAGGGATCGGTCAGACCTCCAAATGGGGAAAGCAACTCAGCTCAAGGCTACTACCATTGTCACAATCCTCAAAAAGGAGTTTAGTCTCCTTCACATGATCAGATATCGGCTCCCAACTGAGGCAAATATTCACACTCTCGGCGAAGCGTTTATCAGAGTGGAGAAGCTCTCAGCAATGCCAGAACCGACCCCCGATAGCCAGCAAAGACTGACACAGTTCATGAATCAGCATACCAGTTCCTCTGCCAACGTGCCTCCTCCAGCATCTGCAACGGCTTCTACTCAGTTGCACCCATGACATTTCAGTTTACTCATGATATGGCCTAAACGGCCTTTTTACTTTCATTTAGTTTATGTTTTTCAAAATTTCCGAGTGGGT
Organism: Pinus albicaulis; assembly: GCA_034641835.2. Taxonomy (NCBI): domain Eukaryota; kingdom Viridiplantae; phylum Streptophyta; class Pinopsida; order Pinales; family Pinaceae; genus Pinus; species Pinus albicaulis. The sequence goes on along the minus strand of CM076584.1, from coordinate 221,442,189 downwards.
TGTTTTTCCCCCACTCTTGCATTTTTACTTTTTACATCAAACATTGGTCTCAGTTTCGGTTTTGAAATTGGCCCGGGGCCTGTTTATGCATGATGGGAGGGTTGTTTCCCCATCATGAAATTTTGTTGTTATGATAATGACTTTTAACAAATTTTGTTCATGCGAAGAAGATATTTCCCCGAAATATCTTCTCGCTGAAAGGAAAAGGAATCCTATATAAGACAGAGAAAAGAAGAAATAAAGGTTCCAATTCTTCAGAAGAAATTGACGGTGTAAAGATTTTCTGTGTGTGTTTTTGCAAAGACTCAAATGCTAATGTGAAGAACCCGTAGGGTTTCAATGATAAGGAGTTACACTTTAAAGAGGATTCTGGACTTGTTTTATGGTAGTGTGTGATTTCCTCCTGTTTATTGCAATGTTGTTGTTCATTTCATTTTCATCCATGTCTCTGGTGTTATATTCTGGAATGCGAGTGTCCCGTTTTTCTTGATATAAATTTATCTCTCCGATACTTATATCATTAGCTCTCAGGTACTTTAAAATGGCTCAGATATAATACAGTGTTCCATCTCCCATTCAGACATATTTCTGTTATATTGGCTATTGCGAGGTACTATTGATGAAAGTTGCCTGCATATATGGATTCTTAGTTCTATAAGTCCATCATATGATGTGAAACTCTTCTTGGTGTTTTCTTCCTGATAGTTAATATCTCCTTTTTCTATGCAGCTCATTAGTCATCGTTATATACATATCTCTTTTCTGCCATATACCATGAATCCGGCCCTGTTTACTATGAATTGTCTTAAAGTTGTCTGATACTGCCATGTTTGAGTACAGCATTACATTCGTTCAGTATTACTCTTTAATGCTTCAAACTATCAGAAGTTTTGGTCCCACTCAAGTGTTATTCTCTGTTTGTAAAGAAGCAGTATGAGAGTTTTGTCTTGTTAAATTGCTAAAACGCTGTTTTAGATCCTATGCTCTCTATACATTACAAGATGTCCTAGGCACTGGTCTACAGCAACTCTAGGCTGTCTCTAGGAGTTACAACATCTTTTTGGCGCCGTTGCCGCGGATCGGAGTTGAAGAAATTTAAATCCCTGGGCCTCGACAAAACCCATCCACTCTTCAGTTAGGTGAGCACGAAGAGTTGAGAGTTGTTCATCCCTCACCTTGGCGACTCCACATTCATATTACAGATAAACATATTTGCAGTCCTGGCTCCCCGTAAGCCACACCTAAGGTCAGATACATCTCAGTCAAGCACACCCTTTGTGTCTGACCCAGAACGAATCTTACATAGAAGGGGCTGGAGGGAAAGGCAGTCAGTTCATACCGACATTCCTGAGTTTTCCCTTGAAAACTTTGCATATCTTCAGCCTTCCTCTTCTCAATTGTCTAGTTACACTCCACATTATTCTTTTCATCCTACCCCTGA